>JAHZNB010002321.1:0-21268 GCA_027744295.1 Callyntrura guangdongensis | reverse complement strand
CCGGTGGCCCACGAAGCACTGCAACACAGAGATCGTCTGTCCAGCATCTGAACATTTCTTTGGGCAATTTACACCGACCGAGACGAGAGAGAGAGAGTACGCTATCTCTTAATGAAAGTATACCAGGCCAGGCAGACGAACTCGACTGTTTTCTGACAGTGATGAAAACGGGATAGTTGGCAGAACTTTACGGATATTTTCGGAGTCAGGAACGCACTTCTTGTACATTAAATAATAATGACTCAGTCTCTGAACAAAAACCAACGAGAAAATAAAAGATCCCACGACAGAGGTAAGCTCATGGAAAAGGGGTAATAAAAAATGCAAGATGCTTTCGAGTTTCATAGGCATATATTATTTTTGTATTCCCATATTTACACTGTATGAATATATTTACTGCTACTGCTGCTGTAATGCTACCATCATCACCACATACATTTTAAACAGTCAACAACATTCATTCTCACAAAGGGGCAAATGTGCTCGTAAAAGGCGCAACGCTCATATGGCATAAACACAGACAGAGCACAAGCTCAAGGGGTGTACAAGTTTTACTTAAAGATACAGCTCATAAATCCCAAACACTCTCCCTTATAACGACTGTATGTTAGGAAACCTATAATTTAGATAGCGGAAACAAGTACATGTCTAGTGCCTAGGTACTTAGTAAGTGTGTGTGTGAAATTATTACGTATATCTGATCTTTGTATTCAATAAAATATTTGCCTAGTCACACAGTTCTGCATCTGTCAGTGGTGCGGTGGTGGTGTGCTATGTGGTATATCTATAATGAAATTCATGAAAATGCTATAAAAGTACTCGTTTGCCAAAGCGAGGATCTATTTTGAAACCTATTGGTATCAGACGACTTTTGAATGTACATGACACACAGTGAAAAGAGTACACTTCAAGCCACACAGTGCCCAAGTATTATTATTGCATATGGGATACTCTGTCATAAATGAAACTGAAGCTAAAAAGCTGTTACTAACTCTTTTTTAGGAAAGCGAAGAAACCCAGTAGAAGCTGTGGTCTTGTTGTTGTTGTCTACTTACTGGGAGTTGCATGTATTATTATAATATTTTTTCACTGAATGTCGGCTACTGTGCGAAGCTGTGTCAGATCATGAAGTCACAGTCAACAAAGCTGATACTACATGAGAATGAGAATAAAATAAACTGTTTTTGTGGTGGTGATGTGCTCTCCGGTTATGCTTATCCGTCAGTAGCATTTAAAAGTTTCTGTTGGGTTTGAAAAGAAATTCAGTGCAAAAGTACTTTTCTATAATACATCCCAGAGAAAACAAATCTAGAGGTAATGTAGGTGTACTCTATTTCGTACGCATAGGTGAAGTCAATTTTTTTTTACTTTACTTCGAATACTTTCATACAGCATGCTAGGAATACTTGATATGGCTTTCATAGAAAATAATTAGACGAGCTGACAGACAACTTGTGTCAATATCGTAGTCAGAACGGGCAGTGTTATATGTAGAGCGCATTTGTGTACCGAGTACGGGAAAAGTTTGTTTTAGTGTGAGTGAACCCTTGTTTTCCCGTCTCTGGTGGTGGATGTGGAGCACCAAGCTAACTTAACCGTAACATTATCATCACATTGTGTAAATGGGAATATTTTGGCTGTTTTGTCAGGAAGAAAACATAGGTTTATCTGTCAGCACTTTCAAAATCACAAACTCAGCCTGGAAAAGATTTTATTTTTTTTCAATATTCTCCTCCGACCATTCATTTCTTTCAGCAATTTGCTTTTAGATGGTCGCCAATGTTTTCCCTCGTTTTCTGTGCTGTCATGATTTTCATTTGGGAGGGTTCAGACTTGTAGGTACTTTAATACGTGTGTCTATGAATGCAGAAGGAGTTCGGATCGGAAGAAATAACATTTTTTTAAATTCGATACTCAATTACACGCTTTGCGTGCTCGGCGTGCTGTTTCATACAAGTTCAAACAGTTTAAAAAAAAACTTTCTCAGCGATTCCCTAAAGAAAACGCAAAGAGCGTTCGCTTTCGAGAGTTTGGACTTGGAGCAAGTTTCTTGTAGGACATAACAAGGAATGCATGTCGTGTGCTCACACTTACTGACTGTTATAAAAATGCTGATGCTGTGTAGCATACTCAACCTACTATTGCAGTAATATGCCACCATGACTCTAAATAGCCAAATTTTTTCTGATGCAAACTGTTAAAGTAGGGAAAAATACAGCCACCGAGATGACGGTGGGTCATGCCAAGTATTCCAATATAAGTGTATACATCTCCAGAGAAGCACGTAACTGTCAAGATATGTGCCATACCCTGCATTCCGCTTCTTTATTTAACTACTTCAAGGCATGAAAAGGAACTAGCAAAGAGTAAATGTAGGACGGAAGTTGTTGTACAGGAATTTCAAGATAGAGTATTTTGTTCGTGCGACAACCCTCTTGTAGTTTTGTTTTCATAATACTCACTCAGCACAACACTGTCTGGAATCTCCCTTCTTACGATGAAGAAAATAAAGAATTAAAGAGAATTAATAATAAACTACTTCTTGAAAAGCAAGGAACGAGAGAGTGATAAGGATGTTTTTACCATTTCTATAAATGTGGTTCCGGAAAAATCGACTTACATTTAGCAGGGCTTTTACATCATGATTTTGCCCAATTTACCCAATAGATAACTCAAGTCTTTTATCAAGATTATGTTATTTTCATATAATATTTTTTCTTCGCTTCCTGCATGTCGAAAACATACACATTGTTTACTTTGGCATCGTAGTAGTGGACTGTAATGTAATACATCAAAATGTCAAGAATTCTGAAAGTCTGAATCATGAGCCAAACATTGTCTTTAAAAGTAACTGCGTTGATTAAAAAAAGTCCAAGACCCAATAAATATTCAACGAAAAAAACACAATGTTGAGTAAAGCTATAATAGAGTTTGCATTATTAGGAAACAGGAAACCCATCATTTTAGACAACTGTGTTAACTTTTCATTGGTGAAATGTTTCAACAAAATGGCAAATTAATCAGTACATACTGAAATCTATCTACGTGTAATGCATTTATACTGACAATATGTGACAACGAACAACAAGCTAATAGGCTATACGCGCATTCATTTTTTTCAGTGTTGCATAATAAAGATGAAAACATAATAATAATCAAAGCTTTTAGTTTGCTCTTGAGAAAAAAATCATTATTTTTGTATTTTTTCATATAGTGTACTACAGAGAGTCGGAACGTTGGATTTCAGACAAATTATTACGACTCACTCAAAGCAAAACGAATGAAGTCATTTTGCATGGGCTTGGCTCCTTGGCTGGTTGCTTACGAAAGAAATTATGCGTTGAATCTTCTGTCGAGATTATTGGGAGATAGAAAGACTGAGTGAGTGTTGTTTTGTTTTTATAGTGATTCATTCATGTGAATGGTGACTCTGTTTGTGTTGGCCTTCTTGCATGAACTTACCTTATGCAAACGATAGGTTTTTGTGTGCTGCAAGAAGTGTATATATATTTACATGGTAGATGGATGGATGGTGGAGTGTTTTGCTTTCGCTCCTCTCCGATGAATCATGATGATAGAGGAAGCGAGCATTACCATGTATTCGGAAGGATAGAGGAAAAGTGGAGACAAGAGTGAATGAGTTCCGCTCGCCCTGAGCTTAAGTCACTGTATGGCAAAATGATACAAAATATACGTCCGGCTTGATGTAGAGGCATGGAGGATGGTCTTTTTCGAACCCAATTTTAATTAGAAAATACAAACGGTAAACGTACGTGATAGTATGGGAAAATTATTTGGAACAAGAAGGTGTGGAAAAAGTGAAAGTTTTTAATCTACGTTATGCTTAGTAAACGGTATAATAGTATCGAAAATACTCTGTGAAGTGAAGCAAACCGGGATATTTCCCCAAAACTTATTGCCAAGATGTCTAGCGGTCGTCCGATTAAATGTGTGGTTGTTGGGGATGGTAAGGCTTAAAAATAGTTTTATATATTGATGCTGTATTAGCGTAAAAAATTATAATGGTATATTGGAAACGAAAATTTTCCCACATGTGTATGTGTAACAACTGGTTTGTATGAGTCCAATAAGTTGATCATGAGTTAACGTTGTATTCACAATTGTTTTTGCAGGAACTGTTGGTAAAACTTGCATGTTGATCTCGTACACAACGGATAGTTTTCCAGGGGGTAAATGCAAATTGGATCATGCCTAACTAATTTGTGGTATATTTCTTTCAGACCGACGTATTTCTAGTCTGCTTTTCTATAGTAAGTCCATCATCTTATGAAAATGTGACATCTAAATGGTTTCCGGAAATCAAGCACCATTGTCCAGATGCTCCCATACTTTTAATAGGTATGCAAAGTGAAAATAGCAAAATGATTAATAATTATGCATATAAAAAGTTATGTTAACGTTCGCGTAGAAATAAAAGAATTCGAAGGTGTGTTACAGTCACGCCCCTTAAGTTGTTAGGATATTGATTTGAATGAGCAGTAAGTTGAAAAGTGTTCCATCAAAAATTCATGTGTATAAGCATGATGAATAGACGTATAGAGTATCAACTACAATATTGCTAATGTTGCGAACACTCTTTCTATATCTTACCTCTAAAAATAAAATGGTTATTTTTATTTTTATAGGTACAAAATTGGATTTACGAGACGATAAAGAAACTCTAGCTCAATTGAGTGAACAGGGCTTAGCTCCGATTAAACGTGAACAAGGACAAAGGTTAGCCAATAAAATTCGAGCCGTGAAATATTTGGAGTGCTCGGCGCTTACACAACGGGGTTTAAGACAGGTGTGTATTGTAGTATGTTCTTTAGTGTATCAAAATTTAATTTGTGACTAAATATATTTAACGTAAAATTTTCCATTTTCAGGTATTTGATGAAGCTGTTAGAGCAGTTTTACGCCCAGAGCCTGTGCGTCGTAGACAGAGTAATTGTGTCATGCTTTAAAATATAGTCACCACTTAGGAACCTTTGCTTAGACTTACCATTAGTACGGATACGAGGTAACTCTCAGAAATAATGGATAGTTTTAATTGATATACGCCTTTTTATCAAGAACACGGAAATGAAAAATGAAAACTTTCTATACAACTAACAGATTAATAAGCTGGCGGTGATGATTTTCTACAAATTGTACTTTCTATGAACAATAATATTAACTAGATTTGTATAACAAACGATTTTGATTTTGCGGCAATATTAAGCTTCAAATAATATACTTTCATACCAGCAGATATATTGCGCAAAAACCTTTACGCTACAGACCACAGATATCTTCTATCTATACTCTATACTGATTTTTCGCCAGAGAAAATTAAATCCAGTTCCAATTAGTGACGTAAGCTAGATAGCGCAGTGGTTAATGTAAAAGTGAGAGAAAATAGTAGAAATTATTAATTTGGTATCTATCCGCTTGTAAGAATGATAAAAGAAGTACTCTGACTCTAATAGTTCCATACGCGTATGTAATGCGCGTAAATGATGCACGTATGTGCTTAAAATTTATACAATTAATGATGCTGATACAACATGTGAAGTATTAACAAAGTGAATGGACCATTTGGAAGATAGTTAGGGAAGGCAATAAATAATTANATACAACATGTGAAGTATTAACAAAGTGAATGGACCATTTGGAAGATAGTTAGGGAAGGCAATAAATAATTATAAAATGTAACTACCATTCAATCAATATGTCAATATATGTTGAAATGGAAAATAACTCCAATATGGTTTATATGTTCAAACGTTGAAATTATAGCACAAAATCTTCAAACTCTTTCAGATTTTACTAAATCTTTGTTAGTCTGGGGTTCATCCTCATTTCTCTGTATACTGTATACTGATATCCTTGGTTGGATAGTGTTCGAGTATTCTGGAAAATGCGATATAAAAAAAGAATTTTATTTTGATGCGAGGGCAAAATTTATGCAATACAGTTGATATTTAAAGGGTTAATCACCTTTGACATAGACATGAACACGATAATATATGTAATTATTAAACTTGCTTAAACCTTTGACTCTCTCATGCCAATATGGGTATACTAATCACTTGGCTTGATACTTGTATCATACTGCTCTCTTCTTGATACTGGTACGAATTAGGTAGGTAGAGTACGAGAGTAGTAAAAGAAGTTTAACCAAAAAATACGCCCAGTTATTTAATAATCTGATTCGTGTCTTTATACTTTAAACGCGATATTATATAGGTATTTACAAATCAAAAGATTTACAAACAAATATGGTTTTGTAAAAACCCAACTGTATCACTTTAATTAATTTACTGAGTTTAGAATTAGTACCAAAAGGCAGTCTTATACAAGCTTTCCGACAAGGCTTCGCCCTTTTTTGTACTTAGGTATATATAATGTACATACTATATAGATTTAAAAAAGCGGTATGGTTGCTTTATTATTGGTAAAAAAATGTTTTAATGGGTAACCTTTACACATAACCTCCAAAAACGTAAATTAGTTAAGAATCATCATCATTCATCATATGTATATGTTGAAAATGATGAAATGGTAATACTACGTTCGGAGGATTTTTGTACGTTATGTGGCATTGTAGACGAGATTTTCCTTCCTTGCGTGTATTTAAGTTAACTTTGTAAACATTTTTGCATACCTAAAAGGGGCAAAGATTCTGCATTTCATTCAACCGAGCTAGTCAAATATATTGACATTTAACTGATATTTTTAAAAACCTTGAAACATTGTGTAGAAGCTAAATTGAAGCTAGATGAAAAAATATTGTCAAACGAATCGATTGTCTGCCAATAAACCATTTAATGACTTATTGTATGTACTATATTTTCTGCAACACAGCAAAAGTTTGTTTAATACTTTTGGTGTGTCTACATAAGTGAGTTTTCAGTTAATTAAGTCGACGAACCCATCGACAATGTACTTTGTATTGTATAATTAATTAAAGCTATCATGTTGAGTAGCTATAAATTATTTTAAACATAATCTTTTATAACATGTTGACAGTCACTACGTACGGTGTTTAGTATAGAATGATGCTTGTGAACAACGAGTTTCCACAATGTTACCAATAATATTTATTTAGCAGCAAATGAAAACCAACAATGTCTAGTTCAGTACTTACCTAATCTAGATCAGGGAAGATTATGGCCACACATAAACCCTTTCTGTTGTTTTGTTACAATAAAAACAAGAAATATTTTTACTTTTATCTTTAATTAATGCCAACAGCTTATCTATATAAAATACACTATTTGTGTGTATCCGCGAATCGCATTGGTATGTTTGCCGTATTATGCCAATGAGAGTTTTTAACAATTAATATTGTTTTATAATTTATGTAATAATATTAACCTTTAATTATAGGATACATTTCGCTTGGTAATTCTGACATTTAAAAAAATAATAAATCGAAACAGCTCAAATTAAAAATGACTCACATTTTTCTGGTAACAAAACACGTGCATATGTATTAAGTATAAACTATTGACACATTTATTTTGCATAAAATGGCAATCATAAATTATAGTGATGATGGCATGTCACTGACTATTGATGGAATGAATCTAATATTCTATGCAGAATGGATTCATTAAAAATTGTCACGGATGTCGAATTGAATGTTGTTAGAAGTAAACACAAGGCATCTCGTCTAAAAAGTTTAGAGAAAAAAGTATTTTGTTGAGTGTAGGGCCCAACTAATAGCGAAAGATTTGTTGCCGAACTGTCCGAGTTTAACATCAGTTTTTCCGGAATGCACTAGTATTAACAAAGTAGATACTTTAGAAGAATATGCTATATCATATTATACATCCAATTTAAAACTAATTTGAGGCAGTTCAGTAAAATATTTGGCTATAACGAGCCACATGGATTATTTTTGGCACTAATTAATGCTGCATATAACCTGCTGCCGTAATTTAATCTTACATAAAGTTACCAGCGCTTATATATTGTTACTTAACAAAAATATTTTCTTTGAACATAAATGTCAACAGCTGCACTATGTATTTGTTGAGGTGGTTACTTATTATGGCTACTTCCTTGAGCACAGTTAGCAAAAATGCAAAAATACCGGTTGAAGTTAGGTCCTCAAAAAATAGTTCCAAGCCAAAAGGCTGTCAATAAAACTATATACATAACAATATTTGTATTGACAATCCCAGAGCTACTTTTAGACATTTCAATTGTGATAATTTCTTTAGCTTTCCATAGAGCGACCGCATCATTGGGATTTCCTTTCTCTGGGTTAAACCATAGTCGCATACAAGGTTCCTTATCGTCTACAATTTTCCATGAGTGATCCCAGAGTGTTTCGCAAAAATAGGTCGCATTGTTCCTGTACACTGATTTAAAAGTCATGCACGTTGAACCAACAGGACATTCATTCCTGCCATTCTTCCAGTCAAAATTTAATCCCCAATTATCTGTATTTACATTGTAATTATCAACCAGATTAATTACTTTGACATAAAAATCTATGAAGCAACAACAGTATATGTGCAACGTTCGTACCTGTACATGTGTAATCATCTAAACAGTCTTTAAACCATGCTTCACAATCGCTACGGCATAAAGGCACATTCACGAATCGCTGCTTCCGAATTTTTTGTTCAACCTGTGCAAGCAATAAAGTTCGTTTAGAATATTTCGTTCGTTCGTTCGTTACTTTTTTCATTATATACGACTATACAACTACAAATTCGTACATTCACCAGCCAGGGGCCAACATTTGGTGAGCACTCATAAAAGCACAAATCCTGTGTGAAGTGTCGTCTACACTTGCTTGAAATAGTTTTTACTTGCGAGCAGTGACTCCAATCGAAATTGTACATGTGTTGACCGTGGACGGCTACGGACGTTCCCACACTGCAACAAGATCTGTTTGCCCAAGGAAAACACTAACAAACACAAATCGATTTATCAATTTATTGCATCATTATATGTTGTTTAAATAAATCATCCACCTACTTGTGCATGAAGACTATCTTCTGGGCCAGGTACTGTTTTGTGATTTCTTGCGCTCATGCAGGTGTTAGTCAATTCCTGCATGGCACCATCAAAATCCAGAATTTTATTAGCGCCCAAAAAGGGACTACAGAATAGCACCAGGAAAAATGTGGCACCGAAATACATTTTTATTTTGTTAAACTTTGCAAAATATATGTATATTATTGAGCATGAGAAAAGCTTTGGTTGTGCGTATCACCACTATTGATGTTTGACAATGAACAATAAATTGTTTTTTTTTTTAATTTTCAAATTTGCCAGGATAGCTAGCAATACACAGGAAAGTTTACCGGCCAGGCTCTCTCCGCATTTTGGAGGATAACTAGTTTCGTCAATGAGCACGTGTAATTCATATTAACGTAGACCATTTACCCTGTTACAGGATTATATATACGCTCACGTTCCTCCATTGCCACTCACTTATGCTAATATTAATAATTGTACCTAATATGTAGGCATGTCAGCATATACAATGCAAACACTCTGCAGTTTAATGAATCACTACAAGTCGAAGATTCATGATGGTCCAATTCTAATTTCTTGTTGAAGTATACGTAATAAGTATAATCTGCCTGTCTGTTGCTTACTTGTCGGCACGGAGCAATGCTTATTATTAGCGTTAATGAAGTTGGATGATACAAACGTGGGGTTGGTTTGTCAATTTTCAGCATTTAGCCCTCATCATGCTGCCCATTGCCCAACCCATATCTCTAAAATTTCAAATTACGGAAGGCTTAAGACTGCTCTTTCTGCTCACAACCGACACGTTTTTATTTCTCTCTCTTATAGTTCATCTTCATCTGAGCCTGAAAACATAAAGAAGAAACCATGCACTTGTTGGTATCATTGCTCAATGATGTGGCTGTGTCAGACCTGGGCAGGACACCGGTGTCCGGTGTCCAGATTTAGGGCACCGGACGCAGACACCGGTGACCTAGTGTCCTGGTGTCCATGATGTAGGTCGGTGTCCGGTGTCCTAGTGTCTATGATGTAGGTCGGTGTCCGGTGTCCTGGTGTCTATGATGTAGGTCGGTGTCCAGTGTCCTGGTGTCCATGATGTAGGTCGGTGTCCTGGTGTCCATGACTTAAGTCGGTGTCCGGTGTCCAGTTACGTGTCCGGTGTCCAGATACGTGTCCGGTGTCCGGTGACACAGCCCAGGTCTGGGCTGTGTCGTGACTTGTGTGTGACGGACTTCTGTGCGATGATACAAGAGTTTTATAAGATGCTGGTCTTACCACTACTACCGCCACACTATGCTAACCCACTCCGTTTCCACTCCCGTCCATATTCCAGCTCCAGAACTTCAGCAGCTGAGGAAGGCTTCCATTTTTGAGGGAGATAATGAAAGTATGTACATAGTATAGTTAGTACCTATACAGCCTGGTGATTCACCAGTGGTGAAGAAGCTACTATACTATATAATGTCTTTAGACAATACCATACGCTGTAACAACTTATGACACTGTAACTCCTTGATTAAAGCTAGAAATATATAAGCGTTTGAAAATAGCCCAAGACTTGCGATGCAAAAAATGTGATGCCTTCAGTTCGTATAATTTTGTGTGCTACTCTTGCGTAAAGCCAAAACATTACAGAAATGTTACTCAGCATGCAGCATAATAAGATGATTGAAATGACTGCAGTTAAATTTCAGAGATAATAGACTAGCGGATATAGTACATGCTAAACTATTCAACTGATCTGATGCTACCACTGTCCGAGAGACGAGAACTCAAGGACCAAAGGGATAATACAAAAACATTTTTATGGTATTGCATAGGTGACAAATAAAAAGAAGAAATATGCTACTCGGAGCGATTATACTTAGCATACCAATTATTGTATTCTCGTTTCCTTATAAGTTTATCAGCTACGCTGCATAATGTAAGTTGTAATCATGAATGGATATTTAACTTTGTACTACGCTTAAATAATTTTTAAAACGTAGAAACCACATGTCTTTGTCTCCATACGAGAAAATGCGTTTAAAAAAATAAATGGCATAAATCCAACAATCCACTCATTGATTCAATGGGAAAATTATTATGTGAGTAGTACTAATAATTATGATATATGCATGCAATAACGGATTACTCTGTTAGAATACGAATACTGTTAAACTGTTTTACTGTTAAACTCTTCATTACATTTTTCACATAAAATATTCCCACATCCATATATGTATATATACTATTTTATTAGAGGTAAGACACGGATTGTATTTTAATTAAAACAAATTGGCCAGTACTAGTAATACATCTACTTGGTAATAAGCCATCTCTGATAAAATCGCCACTTACAGGCGCAAGTAATAAATTAATAATCAATAAATTCCAACGTTTTAGTTACAACGACCATGCATACTTTGGAGGTCGCGTTAACATCCTTCAATTCGGTTAACGAAGACTTGATAAAACTAATGAAATCATGCAAGTGGTGGTGGTGGGTGTTAAGATTAAGTTTTACACTTATTATTTTTTATATTTGAATAGTAGTATACCTATTCCCCATGCGCCTTAAAAGTTGTGCTGCACTGCATATTAAATTTTAAAAAAAGTTGATTTCATGATTTTGCCGTTGCATGAAACTTCAGTCATAGTCATGTATGAACAGTAAGTGAAGTTTGAATTTTATGATTCCTGAATCCTGAATGAAAAGAAGTAGGAAGATATTTAAACTGACTATATATGGAACATATACATATTTAGTAGGATATTTTTCAATATTGTTATTACGGGAAATAATAAATGACATTCAATACCAACCTAGGTAAGCAAATTAGTAGTACCTATATCGTTTCGTGGTAATTAGAGAAAGTGTCTACGCATACACAGTATAAACGTTTGGATTAATAACTATAGATGACAAAAAGCCAAAGAAATCAAGAGGTTTAAAGAACAGTAAATGTCACTTGCGTAATTTGGCCTTTCTCGGGATTATAGGGATGTGCATTACGCATGATCGTTAGTTTAATAAAAAATAAACAAATAAAAACTCTAATAACAAAGTTGACCTTTCTCGGGATTATATAGGGATGTGCATTACGCATGATCGTTAGTTTAATAAAAAATAAACAAATAAAAACTCTAATAACAAAGTGATTTATGAAAACCACTATAAAACTAATGTTGTTTTTCTATCTCTATCACATTCTGCTCTTATAAAATCGACGACGCATGCAATTACTAGTTTCACAGATTTGTCAACATATTTCTCTGGTAGCTATCGTCTACTCAACCACCATGTATCAATTTCATTATTTGTGTTCAACGTTTTCACATTCATCTAAATTGTTATCAGCACATTTGTATTGCTAAATTTCTGAAAGTACTAATCAATCACGAATTGATCTGCTTTACTAAAGTCATGAAACATCACGGTAGAGTTCATAATCACCAGGATATATAATCTTGATTTGATTCTTTAACAGCAGTACAATACTAGTTTGTTTTAAATATACAGGTATGGTGTAACAACATAAATACGTATACTAACATTACATTCATATATATTTTGAACTTGCATTAGTTGTATTACTCAAGTTTATACCTATTCCGTTACGGTTTATTTCGACTGTAAATATAGTAGAACTAAAAGATACATCTTAATTTTTACCGCTTATGTTCACATCCATAAAATTTTTCATTAGAATTTTTAACCGACCAAATTGCATTATGTATATACATTCGAATCAGCATTTAGCAGCATGTTAAATAGAGATAACCACTTCCAGAAACTTCACATTTAAAATATTCGTTTGAAGCCACTATTCACATCTGTCTTTGACCGTCATCATTATCAGGTTAGTTTGATTTATCAAATACAGGGCACTCAGGTAAACAGGATTTTCTCTGCAAATTTCAAAATTTAAAGCGTGCGTGAACCAATATTTGTATGATATAGATTTGACATTAGACAAAAAATATGGATCATGATGATGATGATGATCAAAATACTTACAAGCCATCCCGGAAGTATTCCTTTAAAGTTGTCGAAAAGCGTTTAGAATATTTCACAAACTCTCGTTTCCTCTGTTCAAGTAATGCACGAGCATTAGGGTTTGGAACTAAGGCAGACACAGCTGCCACTGCATCAAGTACCTTTTTGATGGTACTGGCTATTTCCCTAAATATTGATAAATGCAATGAGAAAATGAGACCTTCCACCCACATCAACGCTAAAATATGGCAACGTGATTATGGACCTTACTTTATGGTTTCAAGGAATGTTTTTCTATCGATAATTTCATCTGGAATGCGACTGAGAATGCGCTTTAATTGGGCAGATTTCTTGCTCAATTCACGGAATGGCTCCTCACTTCGGCTGGTGCGGTATTCTGAAGCTACTCACAAATACATTTTATTTAGTAAATTGACAAAAACCAAACGTTCAACATTTTGATCTGCAGCCAAAAATGTATGCATGTATATTGCATTGTCCAGTACCTTCGTTGTCATCTGGAGACCCTTGAAGTCTAAGAATTGCTTCATTTAATCCTACATTTAGCTCTGACTTTTTGATTATGGCAAGAGTTAATTCAAGACTAATCCCAGGACACGATGCTTCTGCGGCAGCTAAAGCATTACGGACACCAGGCCCAGCTGGATCTGACTTTGACATCTAATTTTACAATAATGGAACCAATGTTTTAATTAGATTATAAAAATAGTTTTTGACACTGCCAACCTTGCTTGATTTTTCATTGGTTTAGTTGCTGTTTTTGTGATATTTACCTGCGTCAGCACTGGACGGAGAAGCAGCGGGTGTACTAATGGGACAAGAGGAGTGTTCTCGCCCATTGTCATCCTGATGAGAATGCTTCTAACAGTTGGCAATATACGTTTTACATACAACTATTCAAATAAAAACAACTTTATTCAATTGACTAGCAAGAACCAATACTGATTATTTTAATGACCCTTTAATCAGGCACTTTTCTTTTTATAAATTCTTATTTTCTATTAAAAGGTCCTTTATATTTTTTGTTAGATACGTGAACAATTTTTACAATTTCATGGTATATGCATCAATGCATCGACAAACGACAATCGACATTGTTGCATATACTTTATTGTTATCAATCAGCAAACTTCCCACGCTTAAAAATAATTTCTGGTTTAGCTTCACTAACTTACTAATAATCGAGATTTTGTTTGCCAGCAACTCCGCTTTGTCGCAATGCAGGCTTTGCGAAATAATGTTCTGCTGCTATTTTCACCAAAATTATTTTAATTATTCAGTGATCAGTCAGTATTCCTTATTCCTTTTACACGTGCCAGTTTGATCAGTTGGATCTTGATTACATCGTTTTCTCTTCACTTCACATGTAGTATGTACATACGTTGTACGTCATACATATTTTTTCAAAAAATAACTCGTTCAATTCACTTGCTGAAACACGTCCTACAAAAAATATAATCTTTTAAAAATAATAATTATTACTCATTATTACTCATTCCAAAGCCCAGTAGCATAGTGTGGCAAGAAAAGTTTAGTAGGTCGATATCACGTTCGATTTTGGAATATTTTGCTTACCTACTGAGTTTTGACGAAATTATAGTGTGCGAACTACCAAAAATTCTTCACTCTTAACTTAAAACACTTCAAACAGTTTAAACTGTAGGACTTCAAACCTAATTAGAAATAACAGAGGGGATAACTTGCTAGAATGCCTTATTCATGCTCCCTGTTTACATTTAAAGTAATTTGCAAATGTGTAGACTCCAAAAGTATGGTGTAAGTTGATGAGGGTTATATTTTTACTCCTCTTGACTCATCATCATGTTGCTATAAAACTATGATATAATAAATAACTCATGCCTACCAAATGTAGCGCAAACAGTGAAAGACAGTTTAAATCTCTTACTATTGTGCAGTAATTTTGTATATCGAGACAAGAGGCGATTGTGTGGGATTAGAACTTCAGCAGCAGTACTGGTATTTTGGTCGTATTTCCTACCTGGTTTGGTTTCAATCACCGTCGACCGTCATCATCATCATCATGATCGCTTCGGCTGGCACTATTGGAATTGAATGATATTGTGATGCCTATATACGGATACCTAATGTGCTGCTGTTGTTGTTTTTTATACCTTACACGGGTTCACCTCACCATAATGACCATCCTCGACGAATACTGAAGGTAAATACTATATTGATGATAATGATAATATTATGGTGGTGAGACGACAGCACACAGGTAAACCTACAGATAGATACCTAATTTATAGAGAAGGCCGAGAGAGACCACAAAATATCGGCAAATACGACAAGCGTTTACAGTGTAAACTTTACACCATACCACACAAACATTCAAACCTGCTGCTGCTGACTAGCTGTCTTTCTCCTCAATTCTCATCCCTGAAGAAACTAACTGCTGGCGTAAAATGTATTAGGATTTGGGATTAGGAATAAAACCAAAGCATCTCTTGTGTAGGTGCGGAATTTGTGATTTTACACAACAGCAAGCAGAGCACGACCATTTTACAGTACTGTAACGATAATAACAATTCGATGAAATGATCACTATTGCACTACAACAATTGAAACAATAGTATTAGTGATGATGCATGGTGGGGAAATGTGCAGTTCTTAGTTAGTTCTTTTGAGCATGTAAAGGAATTGGCATTTAAATTTGAAACTGTTTTAAAGCTGTGTGTATGAGAGAGAGAGAATGCAAATGCCAAATACGCTAATATTTTTGTATATGCCTAGTCACAGGAATAGTGGGAGAGTAAAGTGTGTATCTATGTACACTTGTACAATAAACCGTGCCAAGTAGGTGCTAAAAACTGCTAAAGCGTACACACTGTTCTACGTTGAGCGTCTCTTTTTAAGTCTTTTTGTGCAACAAAAGTGGATGCCTACAAAGTTTGTAGTATGTGTAACTCGTTGAATTGAATACATCTTCTCTAATTTCTGTAGTCTCTGTATTTCAAACTTGCAGGAAAATATAGTAGCAGTGCAGTGGCGCAACGCTATTATATAGGCAGATGGGCACAATAATATATCTCGCACAATGTCAATCTCATGCAGAATGCAGCAATAGAGTGGATGTTGAATGAAAGTGGAGGCTTAAAAAAGTACATATAAAAACAGATGAGTTGTTGCTGCCGTGAGAGCTCTCCTGTGTGTATACATTGTGGTTGTGGTGCATTACTAAATTACTACTGCATACAAATAGGTGTTTCCTTTTGCTTTTGAAAACGATTTAAACGATCAAGTGCGAACATCGGACTACAAAATACTAGACTGCAGTGCTGTGTGCGGGTTCAAACTATAGTACAAGGTTAGCCAGCCAAAATTCATCAATGAATTGTTATTATTACGCGAAATGCACACATTGTTGCTTGCTGCAGTTTTTCCTCTCAATTCATCGGAAACACGCGACAAGCAGCAACGAGGTGAGGTAAAATTAGCGAGAAACTCCCTAAAGTTTTTCGTGCTTAAAGCAACGACGTTGGAATTTTTACTCACAAGAACTATTTTATAGCAAAAAAAGTTGATCCCACAATCCCTCAAAAAGTATTCGACAATCGCCTCTACTCAAAACTCGACTAAAAGTTTTAAAATGTTTTTTAAGCATAACATTGTCATTGGTGCGACTTCAGTTAAAGTACAATAATTACGAAAAGTTTATGCAGGTGTACCTATGAAGCTCCTTCAATTAATGACGTTTATCCACCGTTTACAATTCGTAAACATTGCTGTTGCATGCAAGTATTTGTGTCGGTGATGCCCATTATTGTCCATGACATTTGGCTTGTAAATAATGGATTTACGCAAAGGCGGTTTTGCCATTATCAAAAAAGTTTTCTTGCCACTTGGTAGTAGCAGTGAATAGTTAAGAAAAGAATAGAATGCACAGTGGAAAGCACACATTTGCAATATTTTAGCCAGTAACCATAAAAAACGACATGACACTTGCTTTTTAATTGCGACTGCCTTCGGGTGGACGATGTTATGATTTTTGAGTATGTAGAAGCTAAACTTATTACAATAATTTAATATTAGCGTAATAATAATACTGACGATGATTAATTAATTAAACAAAAACATTTTTGGCATTACAACAGCCGAACCAGAGAGATGCGTAAAATAGCATTGTGGCGTTTGATGGCATTTACACATTGTAAAAATTACATATTACTGACACAACTTGATTGTTGATGTGAAAATTATAGTTTTACTCCATCATCCATATGACGGTTGCTGTATATTTTTTGTTTACTGAAGAACTGGTATTTATGGCCATGGTATAAGATTTTAAAAATTTGGCAAAAGCGTGTAAAATGAACACTGCTCTGAACATTGTGGGCGCTGGTTGGTTGCATATAGGTGTAGTCGCATTTTCTTATCATTTCGTGCTCATCCCACTAAACAGAGAACGCGTAGCGTGTCAGAGTTGTTGTGATGAGGTTTCCTTTCCTGTATTTTATGCGCGAGTCAAGTACGTGTATCACCGGTTGATGCTTATTGTTACCGTTTTTTGATTGCAAAGATGAATGTCGCAACTACAACATTCCAATTTATAATAATTACGTGTTGAGAAATATAAATTAACGTTACTTTACAGTTGGCACGTAATCTTGACCGACGAGGGAGAACATACTCATCAAAAGCAGTTTTCAAACAAAACTTTCAAGACGTGTCGAGTCCAATACCATATAAAGCATATAAATATTTATTAATTTTATTATTGGCTCACCACCACAACATTAGTGTAAATGCAACAATTTTTTATATCCCGTGATTTCATTTCCGATTATAACAACGGCAGGAAAGAAACAATTTATATATAGGGGAAAATGTTAATTTGTTTTGGTTTAATTTTGTTCTGGTATATTTTAAGTTGGACCACTTATTTATTTTTTTAGATGATGTAAAACATTCCGAGATTGAGACAGGAATCAGGAATCGGATCATCATTGAATGCTAAAATATTTTAAGCCGGTTATTTTAACCATCGTTAGTCGTACCAAAATGATATCTGCGCCTGCCGCTGAAAGGAATAAAGAACCAATTCTTAATGTTCTGAAGGAAACTTTAGACCAATCAAAGAATTTGCGTGTGTTGGAAATCGCCTCTGGAACTGGTAAGTACATAGCGGACATTTCGTCTTGTTTGTATTTTTAATTTAGTCACCTACAAGTTGTTCGTTAATTGAAGGATTATTTGTTTATTTTGTACGCAGGACAACATTTGGCACATTTTGCAAAGCATTTCTCCAATTTCCTGTGGCAGCCAAGTGATGTGAACAGCAATTATTTTAAGAGCATATCCAGCTATGCAGCCCTGCTTCCACACAATAACGTCTTGGACCCTGTGCAAATTGATGTATCAACCCCTGTGGAAAGTTGGCCTGAAAATGTCACTACAGCCAGTTTTGATGTCATATATTGCAGTAATTTAATTCATATTTCACCATACTCGTGTACAATAGGACTGTTTACGAGCGCTGGTAAAATATTGAAGCCAGGTTCGGGTGTTTTAATTACGTATGGTCCGTACGCGGAAAATGGTATCTTGACCCCAGAGAGCAACGTTGCATTCGACGAGGGGCTTAAAATGCAATCTCCTGAATGGGGCGTAAGGGATATTGTAGATTTAGTTAAGTTAGCAGAAGAAAATGGACTAAAATACGCCAAAAAAATTGAAATGCCAGCGAATAATAAAATGTTGTTTTTCACACGTTGTTAAAGTATTTTTGTATTGTATTTCGAAATTCAAGACAGATGTTTAATTTTTAATCATGTATTAAAATCAGTGAGCTAAAATACTTAAGAATAATAAGCTCTTTGATTAAAACTGTAATTGTAAATAAAATATTCTAGCCCATTGGATACAGCTGAAGATTATTTAATTTAATTCAAATTTAGTTATTGAAAACATGTCCGTCTAGATTGTTCTGTTAAATATACGAGTACCTGAAGAGGTCACTGACATCACCTTTGATGTGAAATTAGTCCAATACTCATGGGAATTTTTGGCCACGGTTGATCTACAGTGTGATCAGTACCGAATTATTAAAACAAGGTATAATGTAATAAGAAATACAACAACAAAGTAAAATTTATGTTTGCCAGTTACAGTTGAAACTATAAATAAATTCAGATAACGCATTTTTGGTATTGTTTTCTTATGTATCTCAACCTATAGCGTTTAATGTTTAGTATTAGAATAATCTAATAATCAGAGTTAGATTAATCATAGGGATGTTCTGTTCCATTCAAAAGCAGCAAATAAATCTTACTTTAAATAATTTTGTTTAAAATAAAGAATAAGTCACTTGCATGAATACAAAGTTGCCCTCAAAGTCTTCTGTAACCTCCTCGTAGGGAGCCCAAAAGAAAACAACTTCCTTCGTGTAAGCATCCTTACTTAAAAATCTGGCCACATCCTACGACGTTGTTTTCCTTTTCATTTTATTTGGAATCGAATGACAATTTTCATAGTGAACATAAACATGAAATAGTATTTTACTTTGTCAGTGTAAGAGCAACAACTGAGAAGAACTCCTGGAGACTTGAGAAACCTTCCTATGTTTTCTCCTTTGATCAAACCACTTTTATCTATAGGTCGAGCTACAAGTATGACTTCGTCAATAGATACATTATTGGACCATTTTGACTTGAGTATAACTGTATTTAAAGCCAATACCAAAGTCTTTTTCTTACTGTGACATTTCAATTTTAAACTGTGAAGAGCTTTAAATAATTTACGTGTCAACGATACCTCGAAAAACATCTTTGGATCGTTTTAACTTGTTTATATAGATGCTGTAGGGCGGTTTTGTCCGCTGATGGTTATTGGATTTCAAACGTTTTGGAATCAGAAAATCACTTTCACTACACCATTCTGGCGTCCTTGGCCTGAATTTTGGTTCGTTGATGTTAGGATGTCCTATGAATAAATTTTGTAATTGTTTCTGTCCTAAACAACCTTGGGGTATCCTTTTATACAGCGGATGAAAATTTCTGTACTCGCCACGGATCAGTGGGTTCACTTTCTTCTGATTATGTTTTTTCCTTTCACCCTTCAATCCGAAAACTCCAGTTATATTTATGAATGCTGTGATGAGCATTATTAAAAAATATCAATAACATTAGTTTTTTGTAACAGTGCATTATGAGGCTCGGTTAGTGGGACCTACGACTTTGAAACTCAGCACATTCTATGAGGAAGACGATTTCGACAAGGAATGGATGTTTGCACACTACAAAACATCATATATGCAAGCAGATCAGCGTCGTAAGACATGTCATTAATGGGTTATTGTTAAAAATTGTTTTTGTTTTACTAAAATTAATTTCAACGCAAGGTTTTATATTAATTCAATATCAAAATAACTTTTATTACTGCATCCTTGAGGACTTAGCTTTGATTTAAAATGGTTTGCTTCTCATATTTGAAATTTTTTAAACGCTCGATTTGTCCTCAACTTATGATTGAGATATGATATCTGATAGTAGTTACACAACTACAAAATGTAGTATACAATTATTTTCCCTAAACAGCAGTACTGTCAAACATATTAGCTCTGGTCAATTGAGGATGATTGATCTACTCGATGGATTAATCTACTTAGTTTCATTATGACGATTAATCTGTTGAGCAGATTAATCGCCTTCAGTTGGACACCCTTATTGTACTTTTTATAGATTTATTATTATGATAGAATAGTTCAGTTATTCACTCACTCATGAAATGAATTGAAATTAGCAACCAAATTGTCTCCACTCCGCTTATATTCCATCACCTTCACTTTTCTGACAAATAGAAAGTCCAAGATAGTGCTTCAAGTTGCAATAAAATGGGAGCATGAAAAACTTAAAATACTTAAAGTGTCCTATTTTTAAGTTACCACCAATAAACGGTTAAAACACTCCTCTAGTCACCGTCAGCATTCCACTAAGCTAATGGTACGTAGAAATTGTGGATGGTATTTATTACTACAAGAATCTTATGACAAGGCAAGGCAATGTGATAAGATGCATCTTTTTGAGTAAAATGGTAAAATATCCCGAAAAATAAGACCTGTCCCGCACACAAAATGATTCAAAGAGCAAATAACTATATTCTCTGACTCGAAGAGTAGTGCCGTTTAATACCAATTTGCTTAGATAAAATTGGGAGGGAATTAACCGGCATAAAAAATTGCAAGAATCATCCCTCAGATTAGTGGGGATCGGCGAGTACCCAAAACATTAATGAGCCTCAATCGTCCCTGATGTTTTTTGTGTGACGAAA
>JAHZNB010002320.1:0-21635 GCA_027744295.1 Callyntrura guangdongensis | reverse complement strand
TGTACCCAGTATCCTAGTTTTGGGTAAAAGATTCATTAACAGAAGGAATGTTAAATGCAATAGCTTATCAAAAAAATTCTACAATAACAGCAGCAAAATACCAGTCAGTGTCAACATTATTTTTTACAGTAAAAAAACTTTCGGCCGGGTGAAAAACTATCAAAATTTTTAGATTGGGCAATTATTTTGAAATAAACAATTTTAGCTTAAAACACCACACTTTGACATGCCTTGCTCATCCTTGTCAGTTGCAAACAGTCCAGATACGCTTTATTTTTGTACCGTTTTTCTGTCTTGCCATTACCATACGATATCCTAATGAGAGAAGAATTGTCGAAGCCTTAGAAGAAATAGCGTGACTGCCTGATAATATTTTAACTTACTCCGCTTTACCACCATTACCACTACCACCCTCTTGGTCCTTCTACAAACTGGCAGCCAACTTAAACACAATTCTATCTTTGGGGTAACACGCCAGCAGCAGCAGGAGGAGGATGACGCAGCGTAACTTCATAACCAACTTGCGTTGTTGCATTTTGTGAGTTGTGCAAGTATGAGTTAAAAATTTTCATTTTATATTTTTTTTTTCATTTTTCTATTCACCGACATTACCAGTAACCCTGCTTACATATATCCCTTACAGCGCCGGATCATCATCATCATCACCATCGACATGATCATAAATGAAAAATGGGAATTCGGTTAAACATGACAAATGATATGCAGCCGTCAAATATTTTTCCTATGATCTCTCTCTCTCTCTCTTTCGTTATTATTATTATTATTGTTATTGTAGTATTGTAGAGCCTTAAACTTGGAGCATGTTAACACAGCAAACTACAGCAATAGCAATACTGTACTGTATACTCTCTTTTTGTGTTTCCATTTCTATTTAAAGTTTGTTTCCTCCTCGACATCATTCCATTTCGTTATTTTTCCCTTTTAAAATCCTCCTCCTCCAGTTTACTCACAGACACAATGCGAAATGCAAGTAAAGCACGTACTTGGTTACATAATCAGTTTGTCCAAGTAAAGTACGCTTGCATGCCTGCATCAGGATAAAAATGCGCTCATGTAGAAATGTAGGAATAATTCCATATCTCCGATTCCCTTTGTTAGTGCCATCAGCATAAGCACTCCGAAAAATACATAAACCTACAATCACTTTTGTTAGAGTTGGCCCGTATACAAGCACTGTCATTACCAAAAGCACTGCAACGTCGCTTGCAATAACGATGCTCGTATTGTATGGTATCACAGAGCCGTGTACTTTCTCTTCGCATTAAAAACCCTAACATGCTCAACAACCAAAGAGTGTTAGAGAGCCTGACAATTGAATCGGAATGAGCGGAAAGATCTGGAAAAAATTGTGGATCGTCATCCTCCTGACATTGCATGGAGTAGATGGGACATAATTCTATCGACAATCTCGACAGAGAGAGAGAGAGAGAGACAACGATATCAAATTATAAAGGCAACGGAGATTTGAAATAAACTGTATGTACGTAAGGCTGGAATAATGACTGCAAGAGTAATGTAATAATAGCTGCTAATNGTAGATGGGACATAATTCTATCGACAATCTCGAGAGAGAGAGAGAGAGAGAGACAACGATATCAAATTATAAAGGCAACGGAGATTTGAAATAAACTGTATGTACGTAAGGCTGGAATAATGACTGCAAGAGTAATGTAATAATAGCTGCTAATACTTGATACAGCATGTCATGAAAATTCAAGCACCCATACGAGAGAGCCTTCAATATCCGTAACAAATTCTTACGAGAGGGGGTTCAAAATTGAGAAAGGAAAGATTCACTATAGTAATGTATACTTGACTTAATTCCTATTTGAGCAAGCGAGCGTGGCGAAGAGGGTAAAGAGAAATCAATTGTATCCAGAGATAGTGCTTCAAACTGGCCAACGACCACCAGTCGAAAGTCACCATAAATACCAAAAATGGCAATACTATCCAAAAAGTACTAAAGGTTCATCGTTGTTAATTCATATCTAAGTGGAACTATTTTCTCTCATAACACTGCCAGAAATTTTCACTGGAACTCATCATTTAGCCTTTCATTTTATTCTAAATTATCTGAATTCAGAAAGCAGCCCGGCAAAAAATAAAAATACAGACAACGACAGACCAAATCGAGCAATTCACATAGGAATGTACATTATGTATGTATGTACGTGACCATTGCGCGTTGACGAAGTAAAAAAAAATCTTCCTTGTAGTAATTTGTACTACTCCACTAAAGTGATCAATGAATGCTTTTTTTGCTTTTTGCCTTTTACACAGAAGAAGCAATATCTTTAAAAAAAAGTTTTATCAACTCAATCTTCTCTTTCCAAATGATGATTGTAGGACACTACAAATATTGTTCGGTGATTAAACTTTTTTTTACTCTGCTGCGAGTGTTGTTCCTGTACTCTACAAAAACACGAAAAATCAGAGCCGACACAATTTTTTTTTCTTTTGTATCTTAACAAAATAATGTAATGCGGTGTTCTTATGATGATAATGCTTTCAATGTAATGAGCACTTTTTCACTCGTTTGCCTTTTTACCTTCTTTTTCTGTACTCTCCCTCTCTCACTCTCTCTATTGCTCTCTTATGCCATCATTTTTTCATGGGATTCGTCTACGGGCAATACTCCACATGTCATTTTTATCTCTCTCTCTCTCTTTTCTCTGTCAAATAGTAAAAAATTAGTCAAGAAGGTGTTTCTTTCCCTTCTCATCAACTACATTTTTTCTGACGATAGCCTTATAAAAATCCCTAAACATATACCACTACTCTACGAAGAAATTACGATTATGATGGAACAAGACAACTAGCAACACCATTTGACAACCTATTATCAAAAAGTAACAACTTTTTCTTCCCCCCACACACCACTCAGACCTCAGACCGCCGCGCCAGAGTCTCTCGTAACCAGCCAAGCAGGTTTTATTTGTATCAACCAGAAACTGTAATGGAAGATGAGAAGAAACACACAGTGGCCTAACAATCAACAGGTTTATCGGAGACAATCAAGACAAAAAAGAAACGTTAAAAGAATACCAGCTCTATCGCTGCCGCAGACAGACAGAGAGAGAGAGAGCAAAATGAGACCTCCACAGTCAGCTCATCTCAACGTACATGATGAGTACCTGCCTCGATATTACTTTCAGTCAAGTGATAGAAATGAGCGTCAATAATAATGACCATAATGTATAAGTAATCGTTCGTATTCCATATATATCTACATATCCCATTAAAGTCATTGTTGCTATTAAGTGTACATATAAAAGTGCTACAAGAACTACGACCGTCACATCTTTCATAGCGCTCCAACAAATACATATTTCTTCAGCCCATTTTTCCCACGTCTACGACGTCGTCAATGCCTTCACGAAATCATCATCTACGTCAAAAACGTACTTTGTGAGTAATGGCGGAACATTTGTATTAATGGAATAAGGTTTTGACCTGGCATGTCGTCTCAGTATCACTCAACAACTCTGTCTGTCTTTCTGTCGGTTTTCCTGTCGTCACCTTTCACTCTTGATTATCCTAATATCCCTTTCAGTGCCAGTTTAATTAAGTTTTCGGAACATTTAATTCAATTTTTTATAGTAATTTTTTTCATTGCTCGGTTGCTGCCGGCAAAGCGTAGCATGTAGGTATGCATGAAAATGTCGGTAAGGTATGCTTGTAATTTCAAGTAAACCGTGTAAATTCCCTGGGGGAGAGCGACGAACATATAGGACGTAATATGCATCTATTAAACAACCATTTGCAGAGAGAAAAAAGCAGTACTTCAACCATAATGACAACAGCGATTGGTGAGATGAGTTTTCAGTTTTTTCTGATCATCTCGTGTCATGACTGTTACTATTTAATCACACGTGCTACTACTGCCACAAAATTCTTTTGACGAGTTACAAATAAGCAAATCGAAAGACCAAGATGCAAAAAAGCCGTTGTTTCTCATTGCAAAATTAGCAGCATTACAGTTACAAAGTCATAAAAAATGGTACTACTACTGCACTTCGGAAAAATGCAAGGCATTAAAGGGCGAAACTTCATTTTGTTTTTTACACTTACCGTGAAGGTCTTGGGGCGCGATCACATTATTCAGCTCGATTTCCGTGATGTCATTGAATTTCTGCACAAAAAAGTAGGCAAGAAAAAAAGACAATTAATTATTAGCGTTTAATTACCACCGTGCTTCATTCTGAACTTATAGTCCTGGCCCAATGCTAAATACAATATTTCATTTAAAATATATGGAACTTTTACACTTTGCAATGTTTGCAAAGCGGTTATGGGTCGGGACCCTGATTACATTTTTTTAAATGTAAAATTTATATGCATAATTTTAATGAGATAATGTACAAAACCGTTCCTAAACCCTCAAACTATCATATATGCTTATGCCACAATTTTACAACATATTCCTGTTACATTTATTTGAATGATCAACCATTCAGAAAAAAATCTATTTGCCACACAGCTTTGAGCATAAAAATAATCCCTTCAGAAAGTTAAAAGGTACTCCACAAGTAAGTGGAAGTTTCATATGAAGAAGGACTCTATTTTTCTATTGCAATCATCCTGTTCCCTTCAGTGTCGTTGTTAACTCCTTTACCAGTTCACTTCCTTTCCCCCATTTTTCTCCCTAATTTTCCAGGCAGCATTATTATTGTGACTAGTATGTTTTTTTACAAAATAATACGTACCTAATCCATCATATTAGCAAGCGTAACTAACGTCATCCGGTGGCGTTTACATAATCGTGAATGAACCACATTTTCCTAGTGTTCCTTTGTTTTGTCCGTTTTTTACTGGTCTGGTTTTAACTGAATGTACAAGTTTTAAACTTGAATTCATTCGGATGTGGCTTTTGTAGTTCAATTTTTATTCGTAAATATTATCCTTATGGACTAAAAAATACCTACCCCTACACACTCTTTTTTTAAAGGAGTGTAACAAACGAAATAAATGCAACAAAACTTACACACAATAGGAACAGTACTACAGCAACAATACGAACCGGCAGCAAGAGGAAAGAGTGAGATAGCCGGAGAGATAACGACTATACAATCACCCTCGTCCTCTTGATGATGCACCATACCATTTCTCTTCCCTCTCAGCATGAGAGCTTAAAATCTCTCTTGGCGTGAATAAAGTAACGTGAACATTTCTACGGTTTTGTACTACTGTAGTTGCCAACTATATAGTGCCTGTATATGCGCAACGATAAGTGTTACGTAACGCTAGCCTGGCATTGACGGCCTGGCAACAAAAGATGGTCCAGCAGCAGCGGCAGTGTTGTGTAGTCACCAGTCTGCATCAACTTTCATCTTTTTTATTTTGTGTGTCTATCATGTCCAACTAATTCACCGCAACAATCATGGCTTCTTTGCCAACGCCAAAATGGACTCAGGCAGTGAAGAAAAAGAGTTTGCTGTGGTTACCATCTCTTTCAAATGAGTAGGAAAGGCGGAGTTTTTATCAATTTTATCACGAAGCTAATAATCAGAGTTCCTCAACATGGTGTGCATCAAAGCTATTTTCTACGGTTAATTTTCCAGTTGAGTTAATTTTAGATTATGATTTCATGTTTCTGCTATGCAAAATTTAAATTGTTCAATTTCATGGAATTACAAATGAGCTGATTGTGTTGGCACAATAGACCTTATTTAAACCTTAATTTATAGTTCAAATGAAAAACTACCAATGATCACGATGATTCATTGGCTACCTTACCTTATAAAACTCCAATGAGGAGCGTTCTGCCTCCAGAAATAAATCTGGAAGTTGGGAAAATTCTTCATTGAAATCATCAAAATCCCAGTCTCCCAATTCCGCTGCTGAAGATGGACCTGCGTAGGCTGCAGCCGATGACGACGGGCCAACGGCAACGTGATCAATTCCTGCAGCACCTCCGATCTCGTTCAAATGGACATGCTGTAGTAACTCAACCGTTGTCTGAAATACAAAAGTTGAAATTATTATCTAAGCAATGTCATAAAATCTCTACATACCCACTGCTCATAACAGGCAATTTCATGCAATAAATAAATCTATTGGACAATTAGTAATTTGTTCACGTGATTACGTTTTTATCATATTCAGCATCAGCAGTCAGATATTATGTATAGTCAACCATGTATGCAAATATTGGGGTATTATGATCAATTAAATAAATCAGTAGTCAAAGTGCGTCATAATACACAATCTCGATGTCTGACGACATTCTTTCACAGATCAAGCATAAATCCAGAAAATTATCCCAAAGACCTAGTATTACACAATCCTTATTTTGCAGTAAAGTACTTGCAAAGTATCATTTCAACACTACTAATGACTGAAACGAGTACTGCATAATCATCTTGGCGTGATTTTCATTATCATCTTTATTAATACTCTTACAAAACATCTTCATCTAAAAGAGCAGTACTACTACTAACACTAACTCTCTACGATAGACTCGCCATCAACACCATCACACAATCGCCGTTGTCGTCGCCTTTTGAATGGAAGTCGACTCAGCAAAAAATTACTACTTACGTCACAACAGAGCTAAAGTATGCATCTAGTAGCCGATAAGAGAAGAGTCTCTTCAAAAAGTCTCCTATTTTTACTACCTTAACACTTTTCCAAATGAGGAGGACCTCATATTATTATTATTATTATTACTTCTACGTCTCACTCTTTTCACAAACACTCTCCCCACCACTCTCTAGTAGCTTGTTTTTTAGCAGAGTGACGCCAATAATTACATAATGGCTGGTGTGTGTAAATATACATATATTAAAAACAGCGGCACAACGCGTGCAACCAGCCACACTATACTACAAATTCTCTAATGAAAACTTCAAGGCAAGTTGGTTAAAAGAATAAGGAGGACAGGAGGAGAGGGGTCGTATTTTAAAACATTAAACCACCTACCTATTTATTGAATAAAGAATCATCAAATGAATAAAAAAAATGCCTTAATACTTGAAAAGATTTTTGTCTTCTTTGTGCCTTGAACTTGTGAAGGTCACACAGTAAAAATTTCTTCAAAAAACAGATTGATAGAAACCAGGCATATTCTGAGTATACATCTTGCGCGTCTATATATGTGCATAGGTGGTAAATTATTCTTACGACAGATTATGGAACTATCACATCATATCGCCGACAAGTCTATCATTATCATTAAATAGGATTTTGGCATTGAAAAAAAACCGAGAGTATGGTGTACGTGGATTACTGAATTCATTTGAGGATTTCAAGTTGCATCAACTTCAAGCGTATGCATGCTGCACAGTACCTAAAAATTGTATCTGGTTTTAGCCACTACTACATATACTGAGTAACTATACATCTCGCATCACTGGAAGCAGATTAAGACTTAGCCGACAACAAGAGCGTCGATTATTTACACGTACTCTAAGTAGAATAGTAAGTGGAAGGACCTTGGACTTGAGAAATTTATATAACCTTGTCGTAAAACAATTATATTAACATTCTATTGAATGCACATTAATTAGCTTCTACATTCATCGCATTAGGGTGATTTTTTATCGCGACAAATACGTACCAACGTAAAAAAAACGTAATCATTATATCTGTTGCTATTGATCCATCCGAAGGAATCCAAAGCATTTCATGTTGGTATGTATCCACTTAATGGACTTGCTATATCATCGAATAAATAATTAGCGTTTTTATATCAGCTGCAAAAGGTAATAGTAGAAAATCCATTGTCAATGTTCATACCTATCAATTTTCCATTGATTTGTATTCACACCAAATCTCAGCCGGGAATTTTTCTTACTTTCTGCAAAATTTACATGCTACTACCACGAACAATAGGCAAGATGCAGTTGTATTTGTCAAATCGTGATTCTCACAAGCAGCCTTGCAGGAATGCGACAGTAAGAAAACGGAACTAAATAAATAAAGGTTTCTTAGTAGAAAGGGTGCAGCTACTTTTGGGTAACATGCAGAGAAGTAAGAATTTACAAAGAAACATACATTCCTTTTATTGTTAGTGTGGCGTATGCGGTTAAGTTGCATATAAACTGAAATGGAGCACCAATATATGAGTTCTACTGACAACTCCTAAAGTATTGGAACTAATATCGAAGGTAAATTTTATTATACATTTGCATATGTAATTTGCATTCATGCAATTGTCGCTATTCTGACAAAATCTGTTCAATAAAAGCCGTGATTGATAGTTAACATTTCTTTGACTTTTCAGGCATTCCGTAAGCAAAAACGTCTCTCCCCCCACGACTAGCAACAAGACCAAGAGCTACATATTAATTTATCACATGAGCAGATTATGAATTATAAATCTTTGTTTCTTATAAAATACATTACCACATCCTAAATCCTAGTAGTTAATGACAAGAAATTTGACTTTACCACTACGGCCACCACTATTATTTATTACCTACAACCTACAATACAACGCACCTTTTCATGCTTCTTCATTTTCTCTTTAGTAGTACGTTATACATATGCAACACAATCTTGTAAGCATTGTGAAAGGTGTCAAAATGAAATGATAAATGGGAAGCAATTGAGGATGTGCTCAATAGAAGAAAGTGTTAGGGTCATTCAGAGTCAGGGAGCCGAACGAAGGAAGAAGGAACGGGCGCATAAAGCTCCTTTTTTTCCTTTCTTTCTGAAAAATAGAAGGTGGTGGTCGTCGTCTCTCTTTCTCTTGTAAAACCACAATGATACCGGCAATCCATACAATTCCTATTACATGTACACGCACAATTGACTAATTTCAGCTCCTCACAAATCATTCCTGATTCCCGTTTGTTGACACACACATACAGGTATAGTAGGCAGATAAGTCATGTAATACCAACACAACTTTTGCATTATGCATGACGACGTATGTTGCCCCATCATATTATGATAGTGATAGCGATCAACTTCTCTTCTCAAGCCCACATGTCCTTATCTATCTTCTCTCATTCTTTTCTGTCACTCTTTAGCCTGTCAGCTTGCTCTCTCTGGAAATCTGGTGAATAATGGAAGGCATCACTACAGCTACCAACACAACCAAATACCGTTGTCATTTTTAATTGTTCGTTTTGATTTTATCATCTGTATTGCTTTTTTTATTTTCCCTGTGGGATCATCAGTGAACAATGACGTGGAACAACATATGAATAAGAATTCAGTTGGTATTGCTGTAAACCTGAGCCAGAAAGCCGATGCATCAATCTGATGATTAGAGAGTGGTAACCTATGTCAAAATATATGGGTAGTGTATAATGTGCTGATAATGTAAACATGGATAACGCGTCATTTTAACATGATATAGTACAACGGTTTGGCCTCGAAGAAAAGCTTGATCATTGACAATAAAGTCCATTTAAAAAAACGTTGCTAATATTGTACATTTGAGTTATTTCACGTGCTTGAATAAGGACCAAAGATATAATAAATAAAGTAGGTGAAATGATCATTCATTTTCTTACCGGATCCAATGCAATATCTTGCGGAGGATGTAGCTGAACAGAGTCATCTTGTTGAATCCCTTCCAACCACTCTTCCCAATCTGTGGTTTCAGAGTTCTCCTCTTTCACAGGTTCCCCTTCGACTAAGACTGGTTTTATATCTTCTTCTGGCTGATTCTCTAAGAGGACAGGTACTTCGAATTCTACTTCCTCCTCAGACTCCACTGGTTCGGTCTTTATTTCCACGCTGGAAATTGGCTGATCATCGCCATTGCCATTTCCATTGGTATCTTCCTGACCATCCTGTCTCAAGATCTCGTACACCAAAATTTCCTCATCGGAGTCGGAATGGAATCCGTAAGACTCGCGCCTCTCAGAGTTTCGGGCCACTATAGGATTAGTAGCTACATCCACAGGATATTCTTTCATGGACTCAGAAGTCACTGAATGACCATCAGCATCATCTGCAGTTTCTTCATGACCAGAGTCCACGCCAGGAGAGAGCACCAGTGTTTCTCGCGAAAGTTCAGTCAATTGTCCAACCTCATGATGATTTGGTTGAGCTGCTGGTGACACAGCCGGCGAGTCATACTCAATGATATCCGCTGCTGATGCCGGCGGAGGAGCCGCATTTGATGGGCTTGTTGATTCACTGAGTAAGAACGCAGTAATATCTTGGAAAGTTGGCACATCCTTTCCCAATTGTGGCAAACTATTGAATCGACTAATGGTCAGTGATCTGAGCTGGTTAATAATATTGAGATCTATGTCTAAATCATCCACATCCCAGTATTCGGAATTCAAGTCGTCTCCACCTAATCCATTCCCACCCCTCAAATAATTCGGGTCCAATGCTTTGATCTCATGGATATTAGGATCATGGTAAGAATGATGAATATGATGATGAAACGATGTTCGAGAATAAGCCCATGAAGGGCCCATGATGTTGTTGGAAACGCTAACATCGTTAAAAAAGTTCGTACTTATCACTGGAGACTGCCAATAGTATCTGTTGTTCGTACCACTACGTAGCAAAGTTATCACTAAAGCTATGTGCAACAATTCGTTGCAAATTCGTTTTTTATTTACGGCCACCATTTTGTACACTTTCGGGCCTACTGATCAACCCAAAAAATTCCTTTTCTCTCTCAGTGGTCAGTATTGACCCTTTTCTCGCCTTATTATCGAAAGCTACAAATTATTCGTTACTGACACCATTAACACTTAACTGTCCACAAACGACCGTTTTAACAAATGTTTCATTGTTATTTCTCTTCCAAAACTTTCCTTTGTTAAGAGTATTTTTTAAATCAATGTCTCAATTAAAGATTAACCTTTTCATCCTCCTGTCGACAGCGTCCTTCATCTGGTCTCGCGGTGACTAACGAAACTAACCAGTCACCAAATACCCACACATAAACTAGCACACCGTTGTTGACTGCGAACCGACGGATAACAGAAACTGATACGGATCGTTGTTCAACGCCACCACTTTTAAAATCTTTTTCACAGACTACTTGAAAGTTTCAGCAAGCTTGTAACCTTTTCTCGCCCACCTCCACTGCTTCTGATCCAACTAGAGAATTTCCTGAAAATACACGGAGGATTATGCCAAATAATTACATTATATCAAAGTACATATATTAAAAACGCATAATAATAATAAATACATGATGCATGCAGGATGCACACAAGCACGCTCAAATGTAGCTCAACGACAAGTAAAAAAGGATTTTGTTTTTTTGCCAAGAAAATCTCCTAGAAACGTTGTCAGCATCATCATCGTCATCACGATCATCATAACAAACATTTGTACACATATGTATATATTGCATTTTTTATGTACATTTGTACATGTATTAACACGACACATTTCACACACATGCTACAAAATTTCCATATGGATCATCTTGGCAAAATTACTACTCCTTTTTTATAGATTGGAAGCCGTCGTAAGTACATCAGAAGAGTAGCCGCGTGTGCTACTGTTGTTGCTGTGGTGGTGGTGGCATTGAGAAAGGGTCTTGAACTTTACAACGAAAGCGAGAAGAACACTACTACAAGCTATAAACTTGTACCTCCATCCCCCATTCACTAGCTTGCAAGCTGCAAGAAAATGCGCTCTCAAGTGGGAAATTAAAATTCACAGAGGAGCATCATCCCGCAAAAGTGGAGTGTGTGATCTACTCGCTTCCGTTCCGTTATAAAAACACGTTCACATTTGCGTGTACAATCTGTACTTACAAACACTTTAGCTGCTTTTCTGTTGCCGTTCGTGTACGTTAAATGCACTCTCTACTCCTCCGCGCGGTATAATCCTCCAATGCGAATTATGGAATTCCAGGGAGTCTCTCAATTTATTTGCGTAGGCTGTTGTAATAGAGGTAGAAAATCACAGCACGACACAACCAACAGATTGTCGTCGTTGCTGACTTTGATAGGAAAGGGTATGTGAATTCCAACCACGAGATCTAAAATAAACAAGACGTAAATACATATATATATATTTTTCCGTTTATAACTATACAGACAAAATAAAAACATTAATGTACCTCAAATTGTACTCCTCACAAAAAAATCAATTTAGCTTGACAGCTTTTTTAAACCTAATACATTTATGACATCAATGACAATATTTAATGTTTATAATGTGTATGCGCGAACGTAACATTTACATAACCCTGTATAGCATTTGTAATAAGCCCATCTATAATCTATATATCCTTGTAAGCTCATATAGTATTGACTGTTATGTATTCTACAAATCATTCAACTTACCACAGATTATATTCTGCTGTTCAATTAACCTTGTCCAAGGGCAGACAATGACTTCTCTACTATATTGGCCTGGAGCACGCACTTTTTTGTTGTTGCGTTAAAGATTCTTGTTTGTATTCAGTCCGTAAGCCTGTTCACAGCAAACCAAATAAATTGTTTTACCAATATTATTTAATCATCTAAAATTACATATTCTTTGAACTTAGACTTAAGTGGTGCTTAATGGGCTGATTTCGTATGACTTACTTCGCCTACAACAACTTGACTACAGACTATTAATGAATTTTAGTATTGTCAATGCAGTATTATAAAAAGTTCTACCGATGACTGGAAACTCTTGTCCGTGATATGACCGCTTAGTTACTAGGCGTACATTTTAGACCGAATTTGCGTTACGTACAACTGTGATGGGGATAAACATGAAATATTTCTGTGTGTCTATTTCAGCACACAGTTCACGAGAATGGCAACCATGTGAGGAGGAGAGACAATGACCTCAAAAACAACTGCCTATTCGACTGATTAGACAGTATATGGAGCTGGATCGTTTACAGAAAAGCATTTGTCGAGTTCATGAACAGCTAAGGATTATTTAGATAATTTTCATTTCATGATACATATATCATAACTTATCAATTGCATATTATCATGAAAGGCGAATAACATACTTCACCAGCGATAACCTCACCGTAGCACCATCGCTTTTGTGTGCGCTTTGGCCTTATCAAAAAGAGCAAAAAACGCCCAATAGCAACAGTCTGCACAGCGACTTACTTATCCTTCAAAGCAGATGTTCGTTGTCACGTATGTACTTGATCTCTAAAATACAAATTAGTTTATTGATATAATAGTGCGTGCGTAATATAACTGTAAAGTCATGTAGCAATAACATTACAAAGTTTAGTAACTACCAAATTTCTAAAATGGCTTTCTCTCTCACTTGTGAAAAACCACTAGTTATAAATAAGCCTACTGTGCTTTTTGTATGTTATTTACCTATATAGAATATTACGTATAGACTAATATTTGCCTTGAGTCTTTGAGATTTAAACATTTAGACCAAGAACGATCCGTGTCAGCTAAAGTGGGTGGGACTCATTTCATCGGTTTTTTAAAAAGAAGATTCCGCTTTTCTACGAAATTGCTCTTCTGAAAACAAACAACGCAATAATATGAGCTTTTCTCGTTTTTTATTAAGTTTTCCTGCTGGCAACGCAACAGCTTACTCTCTTCTGGTGCTAAGAAAGTATTTATGTCGCGGTCTCGTGCATTTTTTGGAACGTGTTTGATTTCCCTTACTGGTTGGGATGTTTAACACTGTAAGCGAATAAAAATAAATGCCGTTCCGAAAAATTCATTCCAATAAAAATCCATTTCTCACTGTTACACATAGTACATAGCTCTGCTTAGCTGAAAGTCAAGTATTGGATGAGTGATTATAATGTCTGCTTACTAGCTCGACGGCAACTTACTTAGAAAAGAAACGAGAACAGAGAAATGCATGAAGCATTTCAGATTTCGAGCCAATGATTCAACTAAAAGCTGTACGTTGCCTTTTTTATTTGTGCACTTTCGCGACAATCAAAGACGTCAAACGACAGAGCTGCATTCATTTACGCCATTTTTTGTACTGAACTTTTAATTTAAACGTAAACAAAGACAGTTTACATAAGTGCATAGAGTTAGTGACTTTTAAATAACGGCACAATACACACAATAATTTAAAAGGTAGCTGTCATGACGTCAACATGGCAAGTGACAAATGCACAAGGTTTACATGGTAAAATGCATAGTAGGATACGTATAGGTACCATCACCATCACGCGTTTTAAAATTTTTAATGGAGAATCAAGTTTAGTCTATACACGTAGTAATCGCTACATATGTATCTTATTTCTGGTCTCAGGAGAGAGTATGTCAAGATATACAGAGGGCACGATAAAACGATCGTATTTATCCTTTTCTGGATAGCCCGCTGCGCAGAGACTCAGAGACACTGCTAGATAGTTGGTGTCATTGGTCGCCTTTTGGTCTCGCCTACGCGATGTAGTTTTTACTTATGCCACAAATGACAATGAATTCAACAAATTATTAAACCTTATAAATTACTTTTACACGACAGAACAAGACGATGATAAACTGTATATGGTTTGGGGCTTTCTGTTATTTAAAAATGTGAATGGGTATAATATTTTTGCAAACAGCGACAATAACGGAGCTCTATAGACTACTGGCAGTTGAATTACTTTGCAACCTTGATTCATCATCGTTTTCGTCAGCCTTGCTTTTTTAAAGCGAATGGACTTATATGGAACGAGAGGGGATGACGCCATGCCAATATTGCCAATGCCTTTTTTATTGAGCAATATGCATATACATATACTGAAAATTGTACAAAAGTTCCAGTTCTCAGCATTTTCGCAAGGTAAATATGTATCTACCCGGTACTTGGACTTACAGTGTATCTGTTGCTTATACATTAAACTGTCATCCAAAATGAAACAGACTAAAACCTAAAACTTTTAAGTTTATTAATAAATTCGAAAACGGAAAGTTCACAACTAACCACGGAGTAAAGAAGACCTATTAAGGAGATGTACATTGTCGAGGCTTTAATTTATATATTTGATCATACCGACAGAAATCAAAACAGTAACACTTTATATTACACAAGCAATTCAGGTATTCGCCAATAATGCTGAGCTGAATGATTATAATATGTAGGGTAGTAGCTCAATTTGCATTATAAATGCCGCATTTAAAATATTTACAAATCGTTGCTATATTTTAAAAGTAGTAAGTAATATGATGCTTGAAATGAGCATACACATTATATACACAAATGACACACTGGGCACTGAAATATTATCACACACTGGGAAGTATTATTTGTAATCCGTTAAAGCATTGCACGTTTAGCCGTTTGGCGGCACTTTCACATGAACCGAAATGTGCACCCAGACGCATTTACGCCTTATCGCTTGTCAATAACCAAAAGTTTTTGGGCGCGATTGTCGTAATGCTAATAACCTCGTTAAAGAACATTTCCAAAAATATAACAGTTCTTTGTTTGTTGTCTAGTTAATGGCTCAGTGAGACAATAAAACTGATACAAATGCGCTCCTAATTGGAAAAATTATGAGCCGTTATGTGGGACTAACAAAATGTGGCATGTTAGAGCAGCGTGAAGCAGCTAGTCAGCAGTCAGTTTCCTAATTTGAAGATCAGCGAACCGTAACTAACTTTCACAGCAATCATGCGTGGACTTTAAATTAGGATTTCTTTTCCGTAAAATATGATTCTCGAAATGCATTTGGACTACGCATAAGATGATTACCTATTATTAGCAACTCATTCGGGTGATCATTTTCAGCAACGATAATTGTGCTGTAACGCTTCTCATATTGCTTACATAACCATCCTTGTTAACTAGTTAATAAATTAATGTTTTCGCTTTTTAAGCGCAAATTTTGGCAGAATTTAAGGCATGGGTACTTGTGTTCAAGTACTATCGTAACAGACTTTGCTGCTTTATTCCTTATTTATTGCAACGTAACACTTATGTGACGTAACGTTTTTTGGGGGTTTTTTCACCACCGGCATATGGGAACCAATTAATTTACTTCATCGACAATTACATATTCTGTAAATCATGATATCGACTGATTCCAAATAAGGCACCATGGTAAATATAATTTTAACTATCCGACAGAACTTTATAGTGCGTACCGTTCTCATTAAATGTAGATATTTCTTTTGCTCGTTATTTGCAACTTTCGAATTTTATAACAGGATATAATTACAATAACACACAGACACTTGACACTAACAACACAAGCTTTGGTTTCAGTTCAGTTTCCTTTTTTTTTCGAGACAATAACTATTAAGCTGGTACGAAGTTTGTTCGTTTTCCTGATTCCTTTGCACCGGAAGTTGACAAAACTTTAAACTGCGAAGAAAAACAAAAGTCGGTATTATACATATGCCAAAGTAGCTCAATAATGAAACATTTAATTAATTAACGTGTAGCTACCTTCTACAATCCTTTGTCTGCCGTGTAAATGATGATCAACGCTAAACGGGGACGCGATAAACGCCTCGATAAACTGGATGTTGTCAAATCAGCTGATTCTCTGGAAATTATGATTCTAAGAACCTCCCTGCAAAGATGTAAATAAAACATACAACATTAAATAAACAAACATTTAAAAGATATTTTCTAACCAAACGAGTGCAATTTTCTGTCAGCTGTTTCGTAGGTAAAAACATTCTGCTCGTTTCCAACTAGTTTCAACGACCTTTCTAAAGAATATTTCCTGCTCAGTCAGTTGTCAGTCATTGACTTCCAAACACGACTACAAAAACCGCCTCTGCTTTCTCTCCACAGTTATCCTTTACACTTGCGCCGGTTAAACCGGTGAAATAAATTCCAATTTCAGTTCTAATTAAAACACTTAAAAACAAATAAAATAACTCAAGCAACCCACCTTTGACATTACTCTTGTTTTGGTGAAACCACACATAAACCACAGACAGACAACACTGCCATTACCAATAAATCCTACTACTAACGTCCACACGGCTGAACTTGTCCTGTTGATTGATAAAACACACTCAAAGACGCTCTCTCCTCCCCCCACTCTCTACTCTTAAGCCAACCTAGCTCAGCGTTATTAATTTGTTAATGTTTATTACATTATACAGTAATTGGATAAGGATAACAATACATCCACCCTGAATAAACACAGACAAAAATGGTCTTTTGTTTTCAATCTACTTAGAAAGTCTATTTGCGACCACTGCCATAATAATAATGATTCTCACCGCTTCTGTAATAACAGAGCAGCAAGCCAAGAACTTGCGCTTATTTCTTTTTTAGACTTTTATGCTGTCGGTCGAACTGGTCAAACAGTTAATAAGTAAGTTGTAGTCAAGAGAGAATCAAGTTGAAATGGTGAGTAAGTAGCGGTCATCATCATCATATCATCAGATGTTGATTATACCATTTTCTATACAGCCTGCCTACTATAAATGATTACACTACTTCTCATTCACCCACCACCAGCACTCAACTCGACTCCAAGCAAAGTTCCAAGGACTTGACGGACGACACGGGGTTATTAACTTACACACACGCAACACAAACAACACAGGTAAATCCACCACCACAAGCGACCAAGAAACAGCAGTGTGGGGCTGTCCCTGGTTGACTGTCTTATAAAATACCCCCACCTATGCTGCTGCCCTCGGAATGTTTCACAGGTGCAGGGGAAGCAAAACCATATCCCCGAAGTGAACCGACTGAGCCCAATGCCGTTGTGTTCGGGTGGTGCGTAAGGAACGACCCCCAACACCATAAAAAGAAAAGATAGGGGCTTTCCTTTTGCACAAACAACGCCAAAGTCCATGATGCATTGATGCTCATTGCTCAGCTCAGCAGCAGCAGCAGCACAGCAGAATGATGAGCTCAGCTAACCAAGTTTTCTGCGGCTGCTGCTGACGTATAATATCTTTTTTACACCTACATTAAAAGCCGTATCTGTCAGTTAGACAGAAGAGTCAGATTAGCCTTTACTTATTGTTTGGAGCAACCGTCAATGCAGTGTTGTGTGGAGAGAAGGGGGGGAGTGTGTGTGTGTGTGCAAAAAATAACGAAGTATGGATGGATCTGAATCAGAATGGTTACACGGTAGTTATATGATGAGAGGATGTTGCAATAGGGCAGTAGCCGACGACGACACACGATGATGATGATGATTACCATGAACAGGCTGGCTAGTTGAAGGAAAAAAAACCAAAGCCAAGTTTTTTTCTTCGCTCTTTAAAAAAAGTTTTCTTTTGAAGTAGTTTTTTTCATCTCATTAATGGCGTATCATAAAATTGGTGAACTACAATCATCAACTGTATCGGAGCCTGAGCGTTTATATTTTTTTGTACTGCTGCAGAGGATAAAGGAGAAGTTTTAAACATGAGGATAGCTAGGGCACAGGAGAACAATGACTGGAAATAAAAAGATAAAAATGGTCGTGGAATAGGCATGAGGATTTGGATTGATGGATGATGTTATGATAGATGGACGATATGAATGAACTTTTTATAAATATGCGCAAAAGCGTTGCCTTGTCAATACGTCGTAGGAAAACGTGTGATGTACTGCGCTTAACGCTTTGTAAATATTTTTTTTATGTCCATCACCTTTCCAGGATTCACACCGCCGTGCCGCATAGCGTCACTGGGTAATTGCCAAGTAATTTAGTCATAAGTAATGAAATAATGGAGAGGTGTGATGTACACTGTAATTAGGATTTAGACAATATACCACCCACCCACATTCAGCACAGCAGCATGACAAGTTGCTGCTACGTACGTACCTACGTTAACTCCATGACTTTTATTGTGATTTGCTGTTATGGTGCAGTGACCTTTAAAATAAAATGTCAACTAAATGTCATTGAAATGCGTGTCCTGACGTTTGATATCTCTCCTTGTATTTCCATGTTTTCTTCCATAGCTTGCTCGTGATGGAGAAGCAAATGTCGTGCGCCAAAGTATAACCACTGCATTCAAAACAAAACCCGTGGTGACTATCCATCCCAAAAATACTTGGTAATCAAAATATCAGGTAAAATTGATTCAGCAACGTTTTTATCATCTTGGCTCATAAACATTTTTTTATGAATCGGGGATACATCTTGAATTTCAAAACATGCACGATTATTAGGGTTGGCAATTGCTGGCTCTCCTCATGCAAACCGAACAAGTTGTGTGCTTTTCGGTGTAACTACGAAAATACATTAACTTTATAGATTGGTATATGTATGGAGCAATGTTGCTATGTAACTGTATTGATGTTATTGTAGAGCGTATTGTATTCACACGAAAAATCTTTAAAAACAAATTTCCCATGGATCTGCTGCTACAGCAATAGGTAACTTCTCAAGCAAGGAGACACAGACAAGTGCAAGTGGCCACATTTTTGTACAAATAAATATATAGGTAATTCTTCTACTGTGGACTGTTCTGTCCATTTCTGACTAGTCTCAGTAAAAATGCATTTGAAAAGGAAATTTGTGAATTTTTGAAAAAAGTTCATTCCATGCATAACATTTTGATAAATGTGAATTTTTAAGGAGATGCTGACAACAACGTCATGAACCCCAGCCTGATTCAATACAACTTACTTTCACAACAATGATTTTTCAACCCACTGGCATGGCACTAAAGCACTTACAAAAATCAAATATTATGATTGTCTAGAGTCTAGATTTGCATGTACACCTATTTATGGGAATACATATTATTTCATACCACTGTGGCGCCATTGTCAATTTTTATTGTCGTTGATATTTTCCTATATTCCTATCCTATCTGTAAATTTGGCGTTATGTGTTCAAATTGTTGGACATCGAATCTCTTGACATGGATACTGTCACTGTATTATACTGAAAATACCTTAACAAGAAGAATTATTGCAGTGTGATTGTGACGAAAAATGATGCGAAAAAAACTTGAGCAACTTTAACGTCGCGGATTGTCTATCTGTGGCGACAAGTGGTTAGGTACTATAGTGGTTCCGTACAGTGACCATATTTTGAGATACGAAAAAGAGCACTATTTCACTAACCGTGAAATATGATTTTAGTATACGTAAATGTGACTTGATAAATATTGGGGGCCATTTTTTTAATTAAAAAAATCTAATAATCACATTACTTTGTTAATAATATATTTCACTAAACGTAAGCGTCATAATAGATGGATACATTAAATTCAATTTTAAATAAACCTGCAATACTTGCAGCAGTAGTGACGCAGGTGAAAGCTTTGTATTGATGCAAGCTGATTGAATTGATGAAAACTTGATATTTTGGCTTGTCAGTTGACTTGGTATCGCTATGCACAATTTGCGCTGATTTGGATAAAGTTTAATTTTTGACCCCCAAGATGATCCCCTGGGGGTAGACAAAATTTGCTGAAATTGCCTCCCAGAGATGCCAGTAATCTAAGACACCTGTGTGCCAAATTTTAGCAATTTTGGTTAAAGTATAATTTTTGACCCCCAAATGACCGCCCGTGGGGTTAACCAAATTTGCACAAATTATATACCAGAGAGGTCGCAACCTAAAGGTACCTTTGTGCCAAATTTGAGCCAAATCGGCTGAAGCGTGTGGCGTGGACAGTGACGAGTGTTGACGGACGGACCGACAGACAGACACGATAAACTCATTACATAGATGAAATATTTTTCATCTGGCATAAAGTTTCATACAACACATTTCTATATAGCTAAATACACAAAGAAGCAGTACTTTTGTGATGTGGCGTTGATTTCATGTAAATTAAATTGCCAAATCCACTTCGCTTTTTAATATTTTTCTCATAAATTTTAAATTTATAAAAAAGAGTACATAGAGCACAATCTTTTAAAAAAGAGCACTCAAAGTGCTGCACTTTCAGAGCACAGAGTTTAAAAAGAGTACATCTGGTCACTGTATGGTTACGTACCTATGCGCTTACCAAGAAAAGGAAATGAACGGGGACGTATTAGTATAACCTAACCAAACAAATTCAACTATAATCGTAACATTGACTGTAATATTTTCTAAAATGTGAGACAGCCACAATAAAAGATACAGAAAAAGACGTATGCTTGTGTGTTCCCATCCCAGCAAAATTTCTCTTAAAACACCAAAACACATTTATTTGCACCTAGTTAAAGACGCGCATCTGATCTTCCAAAGTGATTCTTTCATTACATAAAGCCGTAATTACACATTTTCTCGTTATAATATTCTTTAACAAAACTGAAATTTTATTAACTTATACACTTCTATATTGGCGGTTTTAACCAAGCCCATCTTTTCATTGCAACATTGCTTTTTATGCAAACTTAGTTTCAATAAAACATATTAAAAATGTTTCATTTCCCAGAAAAGCATAAAAACCCAGAAAATATAAAACTTTCATCTCTTGTATGAAAAAATATCTTTGACAGGCATTCACGTTGTAGTTTTTTACTTTTTACCAAGAATAAAATAGATTACTTTTTCCATTACACAATTTATAGTACACAACAAAATTTTTGCATAGGCCTGCAGCTTTAACTTGAATCTGTCATATATCCTACAATAATAATATCCTACAATAATATCCCATAATAAAAGTGGTGTATTGTTTGGTGGTACTTGTTAGCCCAGTAGTGATGCTTCCTCATGGTATTACCATTTTAGTTCCGAGAAAATTTCGTCAGTTTATATATTTAACACTTTTAATGTTTTATTCTAATTGGAAATTGGAACAGGCTTTTGGGTAACCGACTCGTAGTGCACAGCATAGCACCCGGGGTTTTAACATATGTACATGACCTCTCTGGTGCACCCCTATCTACAAAAT
>JAHZNB010002319.1:0-12244 GCA_027744295.1 Callyntrura guangdongensis | reverse complement strand
TCTTACATAAGCTGTAAAAACTAATAGAAAATATTTATTCCCTGTCAGACAACCTAAGCTCGTGAGTGAGATGATTCTCACATTGAAATAATATTTGCAATTGGACTTGTAGCTATATAAGTTTTTTTTATATGGGAGCATCATCACCCGGATTGAAAAAATCAATGAAAAAACTAATCTCATTCGGTCACTAGGTTAGTCGAAGGGGTTGATACGTGTGGTAAGTACATGACATTATTATAAGCTGCAAAATTAAAAAAGCACAATATTCTACTCCTCTTTGTAAGGTAAAAACGATTATGATTTTCACCAAGGTTAATTGGGTAAACAATAAATGGACGGAAAAATATCAACATAATTCGATTACTTGTTTCCATTGCTCATGTCTATATTATCTAGATTTTTTGTGTGAATTGAAATCTTGAGGCATGCAGCATAACAATTTCTTGGTATAAATAGTTCAGCTTCAGAATGAAACAAGTATCAGTTTTGTTCTACTCTAACCACTTACCACAAAACCAAAAATTGTCGTCGTGTGCCATCCACTCAAAAACTAAAGCAAAATGCACAAGTTGGTAAGTTCAAATCACGTAATGGTGTTTTTAATTTTATAATTCAACTTTTCAAAAAATATAACAAGCCTTTTGTTTGTTTCTTTATAGTTTGCTGTCCTTGCTCTTGTAGCCATGGTTATTGCCATTGCTTCTGCTGCGGCTTCTCCCATTGCTGCTCCCTTTCCAGTTCCAGCCGCTGGTCCAGTTGCCAACCCAACTCCACAATTCTATGGATATTACTACGGCTAATTTATTTTAGTCGATGAAAAGACAATAGAATAATAATATCCAATTGGCCTTCAAAAATAATTTGCCAAACTTAGGGTGTACTTACTTTTCAAATGTTTTCCTAATTTTCAAAATTTAAAATAAATCGAGCCTGCGTATACCAAAAACAAGAATTTTGTTGAAAAATTTTCATTCATGGCATTTTTATTACATTACGTGTCAAATGTCACATGACTTTTAAAAGCTTGTCATACTCGTCATACTCTTGTTCGTGAAATGAAAACTCCATACATAAATCATGCCAGGATTTTTTATGGACAATGTCAGTACAAAGTTTGTATGGCATATGTTACTAAAACTTGGGGAATTATGAATTATGTACATTTTCGGTGCAATATGGCATTCAGTTTTTAATTTTATTCATTTTTTCGCGGAGTTCCAGCAATACCAAATAAATACTGCCGATATGCAGAATACATTTGACAATTTCGTACATCGCCAATTAAAACTCACGCAGTAATACTTTTCCAACAACCAATTCATAAAAACAAAATGTCAGTTGACAAACACAAGCGTATCACAACAACATAATGATTTGTGAACAATAAATACTTTTTTTTAAATAAATACTCTAACTATATCATGCTCAGTCTTATCTAACCAAGGTAAGCTGGGGCAACAGCGCGCTCTGGAGCAACAACGGCCTTGGCAACTGGAGCGGCATAAGCCAATGGTCCGGCAGCATACCCGATGGGGGCGCCTGGAGCAGCGGCCGCCACTGAGGCAAGGGCAAGAACAGCGAGGAACTAAAAACAAAAATAATAAAAACCACAAAACTTCAAAATATTTCGCAGGAAACAATACTCATGTTTAACCACTTCCAGTATACGACGCCATGTTCCCATAATAGTATGCAATACATCAAATAAAATATCAAGTGGCAACCAACCTTGTTCATTTTGATAGGTTTCTGTTAAGGATTAAAGTTAACAAAGTTTTTCAAAAATCTGAAAACTTGACACTTGTTTCTGATTCACTCGGCTTGAAGAGACCGCTGAACACTGACTGACCCTTCCATCATTTCACTTTGTATTTATAGTAACTCAACCCTTCATACCCACGCGACTCAACACTCAAGTACCCCAATTAATACTATTAAGCAGAGAAAAAGCTTCTACAGACGTGCAACACTATCCCTTAGATAACGCACGACATCCACAATACAATTTAGGCGTATTCGATCTTTTAGCCATCTTGCATGCCATGAATACGTTAATGTCCTTTCTCATAATAATTTATCCCCATAAAATCATTTTGTTTGCTTAAGTTCAATAAAAAATGGATCAGCAGAGATCATCCAACAACTTTTACCATCACCTATCCAATCCATCTATCTCCGTTTTGTATCTCCCAGACCTGACACAAGTTCCTCGATCAAGCTAGAGGGACAGACGAGAGGGGGAGAGAAAAAAATATATATATACAACTTCCCTTTCATTTCAGATAAATAATAATTTATTAATTACATAATAAAAAGGAATCCACACGCGCACGAATCCCAATCATAATGAAACAATGACAGGTGTATATGAAAAAATAAATCGATAAATGATAGCATAAGATGCAATTTACAATCGATACAAAATCAAACATCATGCAACCAAGGTGCAATTTTTTTTTCAAATGAAGGAACTTGAAAAAAGTGGAGCATGCATCTTGACTCAAAAGATAATGGCAAGCGCAGCAGCAGTAATATCACTATTTTTTGTTTTGTTTTTCGGTCATCATCAACATCATCGTCATATTCCATCCTTCATTTAGCACTTGACTGTTTTTGTGCTGAGGCTCTTATTATATTACATATCTTTGTGCTCTCTTGAAGAGAGTTTGGTTTGGTCTGGTTCGAGAGTGACTATAAGGATTTTAGTGTGAAAGAGAAGGTAGGAATCCTTTTACCGTGAACTTCAGATTCGTTTATCGATGATTACCTCATTTTCATTTTTCCAATGCTGTCTACTATCTCAATGCTCCCAACAATAATAACAATAATAGTAATAATGACCACGCCAAAAATGCCACATCCATCTTTTTACCAATTACAATATTCAAACCGTAGCCCAGCCCCAAATAACACCAGTGCGATCTAGATTGTCATACATGTTATGCATTACTACAGGAGTGTCGAAGCGGCGGCGGCGGCGGCGGTGGTGGTAGAAGTAGTAGAGGGGCCTGATAATTAAGAAGGGGCTTCAACCTAAAGCGCTGTGTTGTTTCTGTTTTGCGCGTGTAACTGTGGTAGTTTATCTAATTTTAGAATGATAAATATGCAAACAATGATCTACATGCATAACTGTTGTATAGTCTGAGTATATGCATATGGCGGCGCATAATGGTGCCATTTATTGGCATCTAAATCTATGTTATTATTGCTCCCTACCAAACTACCCATAGCAAAAAAATGTCAAGTTGGTGGGGGTAGAAAAGCCGCTATATGAAAATTATTGCATGTTGTTGCATGTTTGGTAGCAGACACAAGTGTAAGGAAGATAATTGTGGGCAGACAAGCTTATTGTGATTATTTATTATTCACGCCTCCTCATCAGGTTGCTGGCTTACCNTTTGGTAGCAGACACAAGTGTAAGGAAGATAATTGTGGGCAGACAAGCTTATTGTGATTATTTATTATTCACGCCTCCTCATCAGGTTGCTGGCTTACCAACTGCAATGTTAAGCGTTTGCGTTTAGAAGCGTCCATGTTCTTTCAAACGGGAAATTATTGCATACATAAAAACCTTTTACTTTTTTTATGTTTTGAGTTTCAATGTTCCTGTCCTTTTTAATATTTTATTTTATTCGCGCTATTGAGTAATTGGGCTAAACATTTATCACGTTGTAAACGGTGGGGAACCAACAATGATCGAATTTCAGTTGAAACTGGACACATTTTTGGGGAAACCTATTATTATATAATTGGGTTACAGTTTTTTCTGCATACATAAATACAGTTATCGAGGTATCAATTGTTTAACGTGCTTACTATTTATTTCGTTTCGTCACAGCCTGCCTTAAAGAAGTGAAGTGTGTATACATAGTTAAAATAAAATCATCGGGATTGTCTTTTAAACAGCCTAGTAAATTATTAGGGTCCGCACCAACTCTATGTACACCGGGAAACTATGTCCTTTTTATGTACATAAACCCCAACTCCCCGGTTTTTTTCGTGGTTTACATATTAACTCGATAGTAAATGTCATGCCATATAGTAGTAGCAGTTTTCCGTTGCTATGTTCTGTTATGAAGGGAGAATATGGAGATTCTCTTCGTTTCATATAAAACGTAGCAATATGAAACCGTCACTATTTATTGCATAACATCGACTATTCATGCAAAGTATTCAGAAAAAAAGACAGCCGACAAGCCGTCCATAATAGAAATGTCCATAATAGAAACGTGTAGGTCATCGCCACATCGGGGGGAAGTGGAAAACGGGTACAGATGCTCCATCTGTACTTTCGTAAAACTTGAAGGATATGCAAACCATTTAAACCTACCATCATCACCCGGTAGAGACCTCGTGCGAAAATTTGCGAACAGGGATGAGCTTTAAGTTTTTTTTCAGAAAATTGTTAGACTGCTAAGAGTCCGTTGGTAAGTTTTATCGGGAGTAATCCCCTTTACATTGCTCAATAAACGGAGAATTGCAATTAGTTTTAAATACGCGCTTGCTTTCAAAGCATTGTCCCATTTTTGGTTTTTGTGTGTTGTCGATAACAGCGGAACAGCTGGCTTGAATGAAATATATTTAAATGTATATATAAACCCTTTTTTATATTTTGTGACTAAATTTTGAATTTTGACGGAGGGGACATGTTGCTACCGACGTTTCTAATGCATTGGAAATAGAATATCGTTGCTAATGTAGAGTAAAAAGTTTGTTTACATAGCTTTTACAAGTATTTAGATGGGGATCGTTTAGTCACAAAATATTACCATTGTTCAGATATTCGTATATTTAGTACATCCTTGCTTGGAGGTATCTAATTATGAAATTGAATCTTTGCTGAAAACTGCTACTATAGTGTATGCCATATGCCAACGAAAATGGCCTGCATTTTACAGAAAACAAGACAAATAAAAAACCTTTAAACACTAAGAACAGTTGGGGAATTTTTGTTTTTTTTTCTTGTAAAATGCAGGCCATTTTCGTTGGTACAGAAAATAAAGAGATTCAATTTCTTCGGTAGTTTACTTGATCTGATGTAGAGTAACTCCGCAACGCATACAGCATATTTTGATAATAATAATAATAATTATAACATTACCAACTAAATCCTTTGTCAATTCTTTCTGGGTTGTAGGGAAGGGAGTTAGATGTCTATAATTCCTCCCAAAATAAACTTGATAATAATGTCAATGTCAATGGATCCGGTTATTTATTAATATTTGTGCGTAAGGCAGACTGAAATGATCCAACATGGATGGGCATGGCGTTTCGGAGAAATTAAAAGTCAGCATGACCCGTTATAAAATAAGTTATTCATTATTTGTTTTCAGTTACCGGTCTTTAAAAGTCACAGGCTGCAGTAGTTGTTGACAACTAAATGAGATGTTTCTCTCAGGTTCGTGTACGTTACGTACAAATATTTATGATAAAATCGTGCAAATACAAAGTACTTACAAGTAGGACAAGAAACTACAGCGGTACTTTATTCAAACTGCTTGCTTGTTAAAGGGAAGCCCATGACCTCGACCCGGGGGCCGGCAGGGCTTACATAAACAATGGTCAGTCTCCCGGTGGACGTGCGGGCGGACCTTAGTTACTTTTCTCCTTTCTCAAAAAAAAATTCGGAAAATGTGTTAAAGCAAAATACATATCTGCCGTCTCTCTCGTTTTAAAGCTTACACTTTAACATACATACCGATGTACATTATATTATATAATTATGATAATTTAATGTAAAATGTAATTAAGTACCTGATTAAGGTATATACTTTATAATAATGTATGTAAATCAGCTTTATTTCAAATACTTTGAGAGATGCGTGAAAAGAGAAAAAAACATTTTGAATCAAGTTTATTAATGCCGTCAAATAATTAATACTTTTGTAGTACGAAGAACGAAGAATTGATAGTTAAAAGTGAATTATAATAATTTTAAATGTTTTAAACAAGTACACTGTCTGAGGTCACCTAAGATTATTTAACAGAAGATAATATTCAGACCATTATTTCCAGGATTGCAAGCCCTCATTCCATCCTGATCGTCCTTGGACCAGGAATATACCCCTGGACAAGAACGTTTGATTGCTCTTGAGTAGTCCGTAACAGCATCTCGATTTAAATTTTTACATGCCACTGCTCTGCCATTCTTGAAGACTTTGCTGTTTCCAGGACAATTACTATCAACATTGAAGGAACAAGTGGCTTCACGGCAGTTACCTCCAGCGCCTGGGTTGTATGGTTGCATAGTTACCTTCAGATTGTATCCATCCACCTGACTGACATCGTACCAAGTCATGCCTCCATTGTCCCAGTGCATTTCTGCCAAACTAACGTAGCCCTCAGTGGTGTCACAATTACCCCCATTACCATCGCATCCTGTATGAGCCCACACCCTAGCACTGGACCCTCGGTTGATAGAAACTGTTCTGGATTGACCTGATCCCAGATTGAAGGAACCAGAGTTGACGCCAGCGGTTTTGACAAAAATATTACGCCCGCAATTATTCCGAATTCTGAGTTCTTCAGCAAAATTTTGCGTAACGAAAAATACTAGTAAAAGAATGGAGGAAGTAATTACTACCTTCATGTTGGAAATTGAGAGAAAAAATAAATGAAATCAATGAATGAGCCTGTGAGGAGTGAGGATTGATACGGATCAACGGAATTCGTCCAATATTTATATGAATTGGATACCTTACAGAAGTCGGCCCAGCATCCTTGTTAATCAGAATCACTCTCACAACTTACGTCGTTATAGTTTCCGCATAATTTCTGGTTTTAGCTTCAAATTAAACTCTTGTTCATCTGAATTTCTTGGAAAGCAGTAGTTTATTTTCATCATACATGTGGTAATTTGTTGAAAACATTTACTCAAACAAAACTAGCCTGCTGCATTCACTCCATTAAATAGATGACATAATTGATTGAATGAAATCGAACAAGGCAACTGTGTTTGTTTTAAAAATTCAGTGGCTCTGCGCATAAAACTTTATAAGTTTTAAGAATATGTACGGGTTGAATGAATAAAAACTTCCACAGTAGAAATTAGTGGAAATTTTCAACTTTTGTCCACTGGACGAAAGTGGATAGTCCAGTGGACAGTTTATCTCTATTGAATAAAAACTTCCACTGTCCACCTAGATTTTGTTTGACATTTCAACTTTTGTTCAACTCATGAAAAATCCATTTTCCAGTGGACATATATACGTTGTTTACAACGACACAATCTTTTTAATTTGTAAAGATTGCTTAGCACGGTTCCCTCAAAACCTCACATATGCAATCCATGAAATACAATGGCTTAGCAAAAAATGCACCAGGCACCAGAACTTATGTATCACATTATAAACTTTTATGCACTAAGCACCAGATGTGTTTATGAATGATTTGCTTTTAGGTATACATATTTTAGTGAATTATTAATAAGTGATTACGCATCATTTGTCATTGGTTTTATTATTTGTGATTTATGGCTTGTAGGGTAATGTAAACACTATTTATTACCACCTCCATCCGTGGTTAAATGTGTATATTGGCACTATATTTTTCTGCTTACGGAATTACTTGGAAACCTACAAAGGTTACGGATGGGTTCATTCAAAAATATGTCAATCTATATTGAATTGAACTTATCAAAATATTCTTTGGAGCAGAACGAGCTATTTGAAAGCCATGCGCGGAAATACGTTCGCGTGCAATGAATGATACCATCTGTGCCACAGAAAGTGTCGTCAATTGTAGGGGGTACGTATTTCTGTGCAGATGTGTAGATATGTTGTATCAACAAATAATCCGTTTTTGTCATTCCGACTGACTACTAAATGTAACCTTCAAATAACTCTTGTTGCATATAATACTTTGGTTACTTCCATTCAAAATGGGCTGACATACTTGTCGAATAAACTCATCTGTAGCCTCTGTAGGTTTTCCAAGAAATTCCGTAAATATACAACTATAAAATAATGTATACATTATTAATACGGTGATCAAATAAGAAACAACATTAATTATTGTCGTGCGCAGCCAGCACAATATGATGTTGTGCCAGCTAGTAGCTGTCATGTTTCTTGGAAACGAGTAGGTAGCTATTTAGTATTCGCGTTTACCTTGGTGCTATTAATATTAGACATACTCAACATTTTTGAATTTGCAATAATATGATATAAAGAACTAGAGTGGAAACCATTCAGAGAAAGGTAATAAAAGGACGTGCACGCAATTCGCATTGATCGCAGGTAAACTACTTTTAGTTTTAATGGAAACGAAATAATACCCCCCTCTTGAAAGTCTCAATAGCTAAATTTGCGAAATATCAAACGAAGTAAAATTTCGAACACTAGCATTTGTATTGTATTTTGTATCGGTAATCATCGACAATGCCTTCCGCACGTAGAGAAATATAATTGTTTATAAATAATTGACTAAATCTTGGTAAGATTTGTGGTACAGATTGAACACCAACAGAGACCATTCATCTTACAGGAAAATTGTTTTAAACCAACGGAAAAACAGTAGTGTGTAGTTTGACTTATTTTTATTTTTATTAACTTTGTTGGGTACATAAAAACACCATCATACCGCGTTATGAAGTACCGGAAATGCATCATTTGTACTCATCATCAAAAGATGTATCAATTGATGACTGTGCGTGGTGGTGGGTGACCATATGCTAGCCTAAAATCTTGTAGTATTATTTGCTCGTCGAAGGTTGACGGTGACTGCATAGAAAAATTTAAGCTAAAGTTAAAGCCAGAATAGTCTTTTATCAAATTGTGTGAACTTTTTTTTAGGATGTACTTCTCTTCAAAAATTGTTTTTAACAAACAATCATCATTTCATGTTTCGCGTAGTTGTACAAGCTGGAATGGATGGTTTAGTTTGTACATTCGCATTCATGAAACTTCAAATTGAGAAATATTCGTTAAGTATTATACTCAATGATAATATTATGTAGATGCATAGCAATTACCCGTAAAATAGCCGATTTGAATGGAAATCAACTTGTTGAACCTTTTATGTACATTTTGAACAAGAATTGGATGGGTTTACACTTGAAACCTGGTTTGCTGGTTTTGTCCAAAAACAGACCATATTTATACGATTTACACTGACATGAAATGAATTTGATGTTAAATCGCGTAAAATATCTGGGCAAAATTGCACGTGTATAATATATGTATACAACCTTAATATTTCGATTAGCACAACAAATTAGATACCAGTACAGCGTACCTGAGTAAGGTACTCATTGATGTGTACCTAGATACTTGGAGAGCCCCAATTCACAACACCAAAGATGTGTATGGTGTATATAGCTGTATATTTTTCAATTCTTCCTGAACCTTTCACTTTTTGGACAAGGAATTCATAAAACAAAAAGAAACCCACGTATGTGTACAAACAAGAAATAAGAAATCACAAAAGACTCCTATTCAGACACATAAATTGTATCAACGATTAGCGACCAACGACTTTTGATCCATCACATCGCATCTTGTCGTGTGGAATCATCGTAATATATCATTTCCCTTTTTCTTCTTCAAGCTATTTTATGAGACAGTCAGGGACGACAGTCCAACTGTGGTAAACATGTAAAAATTGCAAAATTGAGGCAGTAAACTACAGAAAAACTTCAATGCTTCTTATTATTTCGATCAACGTGATGAAATACAAAATGAAAAACTCAGAGCACGTATCAAAAATATTATTTCTTACCAGTGTCACCCAGTCATTTCTCGACACGACCACCATTTATAAATGCAACCGAGGTGACCGAAACCTAAATAATTATGGCAGATCGGAATTATTATTGATCCGGACATTATAAACTTTGGATACGCCAGTTAGCCGCGTTCCAGAATTAGCCCTTGTCGTTCATTCCTTCAATATTCACCCTCCCTCGAACTGATCAATGTTTAAAACTACAAGCAGGTAAATTAACAGTAGAATCCACCAATAGTTCTCAACCATCGCTAAAACAGTCAATTTTTGTATGGCAATAGGGCCATACAGCCTCTAGCAATAATAATATTTACTCCTTTTGCTTGAAATGCTGTATCAGCCCAAAAATGAATCATAGTCCTTGACTGCATCTACTACTCTATATAGGTTGGCATTCTGGTAAAGGAAGACCTTTTACAGCTATTTTTGTTTTTTTTAGTCGACTGCATTTTACAGAAGTGTTCATATATTCACCTTCATAATAGCACGTTCATATTAAAACTGCATGATTAAATGACATTCAATCTGCATAAAACGTAGTTTAAGTAGTTGGAGTAGGACTACTTTGGAGGACATCATGGAATTCACGCAGATGCCAACTTTAGTATAGGTATACTATATATTCTCTCTTCTCTTAAACAATAAACTAACTATAATCCTGCCGTCTCATATTCCCTGTGGATACCCACTTCTCTCTATTTCTGTTTGCTATTATCATCCCCATTATCATCAACTTTTTTTAGAGGACAGGGCCAGGACACAGGCTGAGTTTGCATTTTTTACATCTAATTAGGTACTAAACTGTGTATGCAAAAGGAAACAATACTAGCAACTATTTAATTCTTGCAAATAGAAGAACACATAATCATCATCACAATCATCGTCACCACCAACTACCACTGTTCTCTCCTGCACAAACACAATCATATCTTTTGTATCGTAAAGCAATAAATGTAATTGGCGTTGTCACTGCATCGGAATTTCTTTTTTAGAATCTCCCCCAACAAAAACCATTTAACTTTGCATCTGTCTCTTTCTCTCTTCCCCCTTCATCCTTTTTCTGCAAGCTATAAAATGAAGTCTAAATTCTGTTTTAGCTGAATATAATATTCTCTTTGCTGGTAACTTTGTGGCTGTGGCAGGCATGATGGTGATGATGATCCATCTCCATCCATAATAATGGAAGGAAGCGTTTTTTTAAAGCAAGTATAAAGCATTCAAGAAGAAGAGGAGTTAGCCTTTTATAGAAAGTAGAAGTATTATATTTTTCTACGCTAGTTATCATCATTATCGTATCTTAAAAAGAGGGATAAACAGCCAGAGAGCCGTGCAGTCGTCCCTATACCTTTTTTGTGCCTGTTGTGTGCAGTCTATATAGCACAGACCATGTTTGACTATATCAACTAACCACTAGTACAACAACACACACATATTCAACGACATGATTATAGCACACCACAAGTTGCACACACACATTATACCGGGCAATTCATGCTTTAAACGTTAATATGGTTATGTTGACTATTTTATGCTGGTTTCGTCGTCGTCGACTCCTAAAAGGCAGCATGCCATTTATTTTATTTTGCCCATTATAAAGTACAAAAGTGAAGTGTGGATTATTATGGCTCGTTAAGTGTATTTGCTTGGGTCTCATTTTTTGCAAAGTTGGTTCATCATCATCTCAGATACAACAGTATTGGAGGAATATGAATGAGTGATAGATGACATCATCTTGTATATATTTCCTTTTGACTATTATAGAGATGTTTCATTTTCATTTCATGCAAAGTAATACAGGACTTTGCTGTTGTCGACTTCACTCAATTTACCTACACCAACGGCAACCGCATATTATTTTTTTGGGATGCTGGTGATGCTACACACGTTTCTTCTATACAAAAAAATTTCTCTTCATTTGTAACGTTGAAGTAACTAGTAACCGTAACCGAAGTTCAGCTCAAGCTGTGCACCTTTCATGACAGTCATCATTCGGACACCACTTGACTAGCACCGCAACAACTGGATCTCTCTCCTTTTTAGTAGCCTTCTCTCTCGTCCTCTGTGCGCTTCCAATTCACTCCGTTTTTCTACGTGACAGTGTTAACAAATCAGGAATCAAACTCCTATCATTGCACTCCTTTTTCCAGTACTCATCAGTTAACGGTAAGTGCAAATTTATCTCTTATCAATAATAGCACATGTCATATCCTCTGATTACTTTTATTACTTTGTTGATTACGGGGCAGCGTGGAGATAGTAACGTGGCCTTTCATTTTTCCTGAATTAACGGTTACGGTAATTGCTTTCGGTTCAAAAGCACAAATTGTCTGCTTCCCTCGTGTAATCAGCATGTAGGTATCTATCAATTGTTCCCACGTAGCGAATTCGTATGCAAAACATTGCAGACACAAGCAAGCACACAAGTATCGGATGGTCTCTCACAATAACAATCTCTGTATAGTACGCACGACCACGAGTCTTTATTAAATGATACAGGCTTTTCCTTCTTGTTATGGTT
>JAHZNB010002316.1:0-18160 GCA_027744295.1 Callyntrura guangdongensis | reverse complement strand
AGGTATTTTAAGACGGCCGTCATCCAAAAAGGTTTTTAATTTTTTTGAAAAGATCAAAAAGTGTCAAAAAGGCAAAACAGCTTCATAAACTTTCTCATTTGTTCTGCGATGGGTATGGAGGCAACCAGTAAAAATAAATAAATAAGCCACCTAAAAAATTTGATTTGCCAAAAGTCACGTTCTCAAACAAATTTTCTACAAAAAAATTGAACTTTTAATCCTCCTGGTTCATTTCTTCGTTTTTACCTACCGAACCATTGGCTGTCGTACCACACACACAGACATACTGACACAACCGGGAGAATGCAGTGCAGGAATTTCAACAGCAGCAACACCGGCGGTAAATTTAAAAGCTTCGTATTCTCTTCATGAAATGTATGAAAAGTAGATTACTAAAAAGGTAAGCTTCTGAAAAAAATTTGCTCTTTTGTGCAACTGACATTTCAACTTTTTTAAATGTGCCAACTGTCAAAAACAGTTTTTGAATCTCGGGTTTGTCATTTTCAACATAAGTCTTTATTCGATTTAATCCCACATGTACCACCGCATGTAGGGTTTTTACAGATGCCGTTCTTAATGAAAACGTGCCACAAAACGCAGTATGCATGTCAGTATTAACACAAAACGGAACACATTTTGCTTTTCTTATTTTTGTAAGATGCCAAAAGTCAATGCGTGATCAATTAAATAGACGGCCACACTGTGACAGAGCTTTCTTAACTGTACAGCTACAACATATCCACTTTTTTATCTGCACTTGTATCCCTGTCTGTACGTCGTACAGTCGTACCCGTACGTGTTATTTAATATTAATTATTTTGTGAAGTTGAAATTGGTTAAATATGAATAATGATTTGTGAACCATGTGCAAGATAAAAAGAAATGTGCAAAAAAGGATGCAGCAGGAGTGGCAAAAATAAAACAAGTGCCCAGTTATTCGTTCACATCAAATGTATTCAAATAGACATTCCACAACCTTTTTGTATGCACAGAGTCAGTGTGTCATAAAGATTTTGAAATTGGGAAGCATTAGGATTGGACATATGTAACTACCTGTATCGTGCATTTAGAGTGCTTATTCACGAGTTTCATTGTTATTACAACAAATATCAGTGATTGGCTGAACGTGCTGACAATTGATTGTTGTCACCTGTGTGTAAAATCTTGTGCAGTGTGTTGTAGTTTTTTTAGATTTTTATTTTTTGTTATAATTGTTGTATAAAAACTTGTAATTGTACATCTAGTTCATCTAGGATATAATCTGTTGATTTTATTGCATGATCATGTGATAGTTTTTATATTTGCTAAATTACGTTAAAAGTTTCTAAAAAACAGTGTAGAATCAGTCGTTAGTCATTAACCTCTATTTGTCTTGAGTGTAATGTTACCGAAAATCCTCCTAATGCATCAATCAGCACAATAAGTGGGAGTGGGAGTATCAATTATGTGCTTCATGAGTCATTCACGCACGATATGGGCAAGAGGTCTCCAAATGATAATGCAACGTTATATTTATATTCTTAGAACAGTAAAGGTTACGATTGTAATCAATGCTCGGAGTGGTCAAAAATTAACATAGATTATTGTATTAAAACACTAGTATCTCCATCCAACAAGGATGATTCTACTACTACACACAGTCAAATGGTAAATGTATGTTAAAATTCCCTTTGTATCTGTCCCGAAAAGTTAACCGTTAAAGCAATTTTCTTCAAATGCACACTTTTAAGCTTCCATTTTCTTCACACAGACGGTTATTATCTATCATATGTCGCACCGACCACTTAAATTATCCACAAATTCCTAACAATGATAGCGGAACATTCCAAAAAAAGCAATTAGGCTGGTAGAATAATTTTTTTCATCGTCATCTTCATATAATCTCTCGCTACAGAAAAATGGCAAAATAAAATGTCGAAACTGTAAAAAAGACGTACGTATCTTTAAAAACTGAGAAAAACAGTTATTATAATGCCCACATTACGCAAAGCCCCAATGTATAATTCTAGAAGTAAGTGGTCATGAATTTTTTTCTCACATCAGACTGGGGATTGTTTTGTACTTTGGCGGAGAGGAAAATAAAAAGGAATGAAATAGCGTAAAAGGTGAACAATAACACATCTGTACTATTCTTAATAAGAATTTCTTATTATTTTATACTTTTTTGCATATTGTACGATGATGGCTATTTAGGAATTTGTACCCCGAATACGCGTACGTTACTCCTGCCAGGTTTTTTTTAGGAATTACACTAGAACAAACGAAGCAGGCAACGGAGAAAATATTCTTATCATCGTTATCATTATTTTTACAAGAAAATAAATTGTATTTTTGCCACCCTCAACAATTTTAGGCTAGGCTAGGATCTTTTTTCAAGTACATACACATCCATGCATTACTACGCGTATTATGCAGGAAAACATGCAAACATGCAAAAAATTCTCAAGCTATTTAGTTTTCAGAGGGATATTTTTCTTTAGAAAAAAGGCAGGACAGGATTGGTACGGCTACGGTAACAATAGGATTATATGGTGCAAACTGTTGATGTTGACTGTACACTTTGTTTTTGCTACCCTTTCCATCCATCATCCACAAAGGAAACCTCATAATAAAAATCCACTCATATCATTTTTTAAAAGTAAAATTTCTCCTGCTGCTGCCACAAACAAACCACTTTTATTTCTCGAGGTGTACATATATACACACACGGCTCAACTATGTACAAGTACGCCGTTTGAAATTACACACCGTACTTTGAAGCAGCGCTGCTGTGAGCACTTCCATAAAGGATACTCCCTATTTGGTGCAAAATGGCATGCGTCTAATGTATCAGTAATGCAATTTAATATAAAGGGAATATCCCACACATCAATAAAAGCTCACATAAATTTAATACTAGTTTTGCCAAAAAAAAACTTTAGAAAAGCATGTGTGCACAAAACGACGAGAAAACTCGCATGTTTTATACCCTGTTTATAAGGGATACATTTGCCAAAATGTTAAAATATGGTTTTTATCTTGTGTTTGCATCTAAACACTCTTCGTATGAATAATAGTGAAGCCAAAGTAAATCGAAAATACTACTACGTCTAAATGATGAACCACTTTGTACTCTTATTATTTACCCCCATTTATCCTCATCAGCGTCGTCGTCATCCACATGAAACTTTTACAACTTGCATGATTTACACAACTTTATAGTCGATTAAAAGCATATCACGATGTTTAATTTGCAGTAAATACCTAATCGCCATTTCAGGTAGTTGTCTGGTGAAAAAAAGTTACTTGTTTGCTGCTGGTGGTGGCACTACTGGCTCCGCTATGATGATGTCACTATTATCCCCGCACTAAAAACCACGTACAAATGCAAATACTACTACTACTACTACACACACAATACGTTGAAATGCCAGTGGAATACGAATTTTATTGCAAAAACTTGAAAGACAACCAACCGGGATCAGTCGGAGTGTAGCCGTGATGTATTTATAAAAAATAGGATTATACGACATGTTATACCTTTTTATAACGGCAGGCTTGTTAAAATATTTTATCAGTGGGAGAGAAAGAAAAGGAAATTATTATGCATATTTTGCGTGTTTTATGATTCCATTTGCAGGCCATGATTTGCAAAAAAAGTCAAAACCTGACGAGAATATTATGTGCCTTTTGCCACAAACTCAGATCCATCAAATTCTATTAGCCGTTTTTTAATATCTTGTTGACCATTCGTGATGATTAAAAAATGATGATGTGCATGATGTAATCCTAACAGAAGGACTTGTCTGTTTTGTGTTGTTCACGGGAAAAGCAAAACAAATTTTCTGCCTACGACTATAAAAAAACTCTAGAAAATATACAAATATTTAGGTAATGCCTGACTGACATGAGTGGAATTTTATACTCGTCCACAGCAAAAAAGCACCTACTTCACCCGAGTAATGCTTATACTTACGCCGTGACATCTAATAGAGGAAATACCTACTTGCATACAAATAGGGAGAAAAAAATCAAAGATGTTTTCCTTCTCAAAAAAAACTCACCTTTCTTTTCTTTGCTTTCGCTTCTTTTTATTGCTCATAATCTAACACCTCGTCATAATAATAAAGATGATGACATGCCCTGCCAGCAATACAATATTTTTCGTCTCATTTTGAAAACCCATATTTTATTTTTATGCCCGACTATACACACAAAAATTCTATTCAGACACACAGGTAGTACCTCCATTTTCATTTCTTGTTTACCTGTTCACCTCCCCCCAAAAAAAGGTAGTATTGCCATATTTTCATTGTCAGAGCGTTAAAGTGAATTATGCATCCACAGTGCACACCAGACCAGTGTACACAAATAAATTTTGAGTACAATGCCAACACACTATACACAGCCACTTTCGTCTTTTTTCATTGTCCGTCACCCGACAAAATGGAAAAAGGTGATGAAGAAGAAGACGACGACGATGATGATGATGAAAGGAAAGAGCAATAAAAAGGGTTGGTTGGTGGATGAGTGTCGTGATGATGATGAGCTCTTGAACAGGCCGAAGGTGAATATTTTTATGGCTTTTTAGGTTACTAATATTATAATGGTGGAAGACTATCATTTCAACATTCATAACCATTACGACAGGTATATAGAAGTAGAATTATTATGCGTGTAATAATTATAATAATGGATTATACTGCTCTTGCTCTTAGAAAGATGTAACGCCGTTGGCCGGGATGTAAATGGATTTATTTATTTATTTGCTTGTATTATTTTTGGGGCATGTTGAAAGCGCCACAGCTTTTCATCATCATCAAACCAGGTATGAATTCAGAGGGATGATAATAATCGCCTACAAGAATCTTCATCATCTTCAAAGTCGTAAACTAAAACGGAAAGCCGTTTGATTTGATATTTTATTACTATTTTGAGTTTTATGAGTATTCTCCCAAACAGCAGGAAAAATACAATTTCCTTCGTTCACGCAACAACAATAATAATAAATAGACACTGGCATTCTTTTTCTCTGCTGTCATCTCTAAATTTTGACAGAATGCTTTGATGAATACTGGTACATCATCAATCAACAAAAATCATTGTGAGTTTAATAGGGGCCGGGATTAAATAATGTGCCTGTGGAATGCGGATGTAGCTATACTGTTTACCGTGGTATGATAGATAATATGGACAGACAATAGTGAGTAAATAAAAATTCACTATTTCAAGTGGTGAGGAACTTGGTAAAATGTGGTATAATGTGGTCTACTAGGGTATCTCCTTGTTCCCCCTTTTTATTACTAGAGTAAATAGACTCCACCCTCGTTTAAGTTGTCGATACCCTGCGATCCTGCATTGTACATTTGCATACCAAGAAATATTTTCCCACCAGCAAGTTTCCTGTTTTTCCCGTGTAATCATTTGTGCATATAATCGCTCTTCTTCTAGTTAGTAGTGGAATAGATCTGGGCTTCTTCTTATTATTATTATGTAATAATGTAATGTCCATCCTTTTATTTAGCACAACGGCATTTTCTGGATTTCGGCTTTTGCCGATGGCTATCATTATAATTAGAAGACTGTTTTTCTCTACCACCCGGGAAATTAAACTGTACATTAGTTATATATGTGTGAGTTTGTGCCTAGTTTTTTGTTTAAACTGTTAAGCGCATTCCTCAAGAAGGTAAACATTCTACGATACAAGATAAATATACAACTACAGCACTTGAATTGAATTACACTCGATTTTGCTATATAATGCTGCCAGTAGCAGCGATGTTCTGCGTCCCTGTCCCTACACATTTTTCCTACAACAACACAAAAGAATGCGGAGAAGAATGTGACACCTGTGAGAAGGCTTTCTTAGGTCAATAATACCTTAACCCTCTTTTCACACACGTGTTTACTTNTGTCCCTACACATTTTTCCTACAACAACACAAAAGAATGCGGAGAAGAATGTGACACCTGTGAGAAGGCTTTCTTAGGTCAATAATACCTTAACCCTCTTTTCACACACGTGTTTACTTTATAATTTCATAAAGAACAACAGCAAAGACTTCAATGGAATTATTTCTAGTAGAAAAAAATCCGTTAGGTATGGCACATTTTATCTTCTCTTTCAGTCAAAAATTCAACAAACATGCCATATGAACAAAAAGTATGTACATACGTACAGTAACGCAAAAGCATTTTGAAACGATTGAAATACTTAACTTATTTTACCATTTTCCTGAAAGATTATTTTTTATAGTTTATCTCACTCGCATCAATAACTGTGCTTCCTCATGTTCGTTATGTGAACAGAGAATTTACACAAGAGAAGACACGCGAAAACATGTCCGTTACTCAATTTTGGCGGATTTAGAACATAAACGGACGCAACAAGGTAATAATAAATAGGTAACATACTATTAAATACTAATGTATAGGTATATAGTAAACCGCTAATTATTACAGGTATTACATCTACATTGTATATTACATTTAACATTTGTATTGTAAAAAGTCAAGGATGTGTCCACTGAGGTGTGGAGTTTCAAGGGAACCACTTCACCTTAATCTCTGTCTTTTTTTGCGAAATAATCTATACGCATTTTAACCAACGTGCGTACGTACTGCGAAAATTTGATGATTAAGGTAAACCTGAGATTAGAGAGATTTGACGGTTGAATAACAACAATGCGTTGGTAATTACAAGAATAGAGGTGTTTACAGGCTAACAGACACGGTGTGTGTTAGGATTTCTGGCTAAAAAAGAGAGAAAAAAATTCTTGTAACAGGAACATATAAATCACAAATCAGCACGAGCACACACACCACTATTTCTTAAACGAGAAGCTTTTTTAAACGTAGCATCTTCTATTATAGGTATGAATGTCTGAATGATGTCTATTGCATACACACACAATCAGTTTTGAGCTGTCTTGTCAAAATGTCTTTTTTGAGTTTGGTTGCTTAATTCATTGTTATTTTTACACTCTGTCTGTGGTCCTTTATTGTTATATCAGCATTTGAGAATTAATGGGGCTATGTAAAAGGCAACTCAAACTATTTGGTTCAAAATAAACATGGATATTTGAATGGTTTTTCATTTTTTTCCCCTCAATTTTCAAAACTGCAAAAAAAAGTTGATTGGCGCACTTGGTAAGTGCGGTTTAAAATTTCGAGGTTCTTTTTTTAAATTTAAACTGTAAAAGGCAAAGTACAAATTGCTTTTTTTGGGGATTTCATCATCCTGACATAATTTGTGATGCATATATTTGGCAATCAAAAAATAAACTTGAGTGTGCAATACTAACTAGCATACTTATCTTTTTTTGCAAGTTGACCCACGCCTTTTTTGTCTTTCTTCACACTCCTCCATCCGATTGTTGCCCCTGAGAGAAACAATGCGATCTTTTGGTGTAAGTATACATATTCGTACGTAACGTACACACACGAGATGATGATAATAATAATAGTAATTACAGCGATCCAACTGATTTCCCGCAGCAGCCCTACTGCCACCGCCCACCGCCTTTCTAGACATTAATATTTTATTGCCACCTTGCAACAATAAAATTAAATGTCAAAACAATAACAAAACAAAGTACTACCCAGATCTGAAGTAATAAGTAATAACCATCAGAAAAACTGATATCATTACGGTTATCAATGAACATGACAATAATAATGAAATCCAAAAGTTAACCAGCGTTTCAGTTTATACTGCTGCACATTATGTTGTTGTTGTGAGTGTTGATCCAAATTATGGGGGCATAACAATAAAAGGCTAAAAGGCTAATTTGTCTACAAAGAGTTGCTCCAATACATAATAATGGTCTCAGACAAACATTCAGAGAATGGCGTGCGTCATCATAGTTTTGATGCGAAAACAAAACGAAAAAGAAGTCAATTTCTTTTTCGCACCCTCACAGCAATAAAACACTCAATTTTGCCTCGTTATCTTGATGAAAACTCACATTAATTTTATATGAACTTGAAATTGCCGTTGGCCGTTGCTGATGCCCCTGGCGGTTAACACAATACTACGCGCCCTTACAACAATGTGCATGAGGTAATTTATTTTACAGGGAGGAAAAGTACGCGAATAATGCAACTCTCCTCTCCCTCTCTTCTACATACGCAGCAGCATACTAACACACAGAATTCATGTTATCAAGATTAATGAGAAAGTGTCTGACCTAGTAAAAAATTTAAGCTATCAAAATATCATTTAAAACCTGGGTGGTATTATGTCTACTGTGGCAAAGAACACTACCATTGACTCTGCTTCTTATTTTTAAGGCGTGATTCGTAATTCGTCATAATATGTTGGACTTACATATTTGTGCCTTGTATTAGTCAGCATTCCTAATAGTAATTTGATTACACCACCACTACTACTACCACACCACACGCTTTTACAGTGATCGCCAAAAATGCCAATATTAAAATTGTTAAATTATTATGACGGTAGGATAATAGACACAGTTTTTTAAACAGTATGATATGTGTGCCAAACGCTGGCTATAAAAAAGATTCAGGTGTGTAATCTATCTTTTAGGAACTTCTGACAAAATGAAGTTTGGTATGCGAGTATATTTTGGAATGGGGTTGAGTTACAAGGTACACTTATCTAAACACTTTACGGTGAACTGTGGCTTATCGGACAATAACACTAATAACTGACAAGATTTGTGTTTTTATTTATTATTACAATGTCAGAATGCAGCAAGGTTAGGAAAACACAGACGAAAGTTGGCCGGTAATATGGAAATGGTATGGAATGCGAACGACGACGCCAAATCGACATTGGAGATTTTTTAGAGAGTTTCTCTTGAACTCCTGGGTAGACATGCTGCGTATTATGAGATTTTTGTGTAGATAGTCATTAGACACCAGGTGTGCGTATATCAAAGCGTAATTTTAGCAGGGCATATCACTATCAAACACAAAATATTTCATTTCCTCAGACATGTTCTAAACTAATAATAATGTTGATGAACCCGTGAAAAGTAGGTGCTACTTAAAAGGAGATTGTATGCATTTTTAAACCGCATAATGTGTTGTCTCGCTTGGGGACTGTCCATTAAACAGGATGTACAGCCACAGAGAGAGAGAGAGAAGTGTACAACATACTCAACATTTCAATTAAAAAGGAAATGTTCAAAAATGGCAAGGTACACCAGTCACCAATCTACTTTTAATGTGCGTCCCATAAATATATTTTACTGCACTCAACAAAACCACGGGAAACCTCACCTAATATATCATTTTCACAGAGAATCTCTTTCTCACTCACACACGCGCGAATGCATTGTCACATTTGCATACCATTCGAATTGGTTTTTTTGCTATAGGGCATGCCGCATACATTGTTTGCTATGTTTACTTTGTATGTATTATATACAGCTCATCTCCTACAAAAAGACAATAGCTTGTACTACTCGGCGGATTGGGATTGCGTTGTCAGTGTAGCGAGAGAAGATACTAATCTCTCGTGATGCAAAACAGGGAAACAACTTGATTCAACAAGCGAAAATGAGTTTAATTTCATTGTTTACCATCATTTACTTATTTTTCAACCATATTGTACAATTTGACTTTAAAAGCAAGATGAGCAACAACTGCATGTTCATTTTTATTACAATGTACCTCATCCCTCACAACAACTGAGCGTTAGCGAAGAGCACCACAAAAAACAAATTTGCAAAAACTCATTACGATTAATAATCCAGCTGGTTTGCATAACAAACGATGAAAAGTCATCTAAACGAGAGAGAGAGAGAAAGGGACTATTAAGTGTGATATGTGTGATAGAATAGCGTTGATGTTAATTCTCCTGTGGTGAATGATGATAGCATCACTTTTTTAAAATAAACTCATTTTCATAGGGATACGTGTGCGAAAACATGACACATCTCGCATATTTTTTGCAGGGACATACTTTTTTTATAATTTTGTTAGCTAGAACCATTACTGCCGGTTTTAGAGTGCGTGTCAAAATGAGCATTGTTTTTTGCAGCTGCTTTTTCAACGGATGATGATACCGATGACAAGAACGTTAAGGACACCTTTGCTTGTGTATTTTTTGTTTAGGTGAATGGCAACATTGCTGCTTGTTGGGTTAAATCAAAATGAAAAAAAAAATCGAAAGAAAATTAGCGAGTGTTTTTACGCGCGACCGTTTCTGTTACAAAATTTATATATTTTTTAAGAAAAGAATGTTCTGCCAAAAACACTAACATTTTAATGTAAAGGTTTCTAGCAAGTATCAACAATAATTTGTCTGAAACATAAAAATGTTACATCATGTTATTATTATGGTTGTTCTCTGTAATCCCCCACCGCTGACGGAAAACACCGCATTATTTATACTCGAAAAGTATGTCGCTTGGTCAATTATTCAATTACTATTTGCATGGCTAATTTTGTCAAGTAAAAACGTGTAAAGTAGATAGACACTTTGGCTGCAATGTATATTGGCTACTAAAAATTTTGCCAAGAAAATGCCAAATAAAAAAATAATACAACTTCTTCCGCTTCCACTACACGGCATTCACTTGGAATACAAATAGGTACGTTATTTGCATAAGAAACTAAAAACTACTATCCCACAAAACGAATGTAACATTTTATTTGAAGTTTCAAACTCAAATATTTTCTTTGCTATCATTTCTTACAATCAAAGTACTACTATTACTACTACCACAACTGTGAAATTAACGTGTCAAATAATCCATGTAAACAAATTTTAATAAGAACAAACAAGATAGCGAGAGAGATAACGATGCCAAGATCAGCTTACCGCTGCGCGCATATGTAAATAAATAAGGATAAACTGACAGCAAAATCACTTTCTCTTACGCGACGACGAGGAGAGAGATGGCGGAAGATAAGGAAATAAAATTCCTTAAAAAATTGTGTGGCAATTTCGACTCTAAACTAAAGTTGTAACTTTACACGCACGAGTTTATTCGATAAGAACCATAAATATGCAAAAAATGGCAGTAAAGTCAAATTACTCCCTGGCATACACACACATTATGCCATTTTGCATTTGTTTTTCAGGTTACTTGTACGTAGCCAATAAAGTTTCCTTTTTTGACAGTTGACTTTGACGCTGTCACTCGTTACGACTGGGTTAGTTGGGCTATAAAGGCTATTCACTTTTTTAACCGACTCTCTTATTCTGACACTCACTGGGAATGACTGAATACTCTTAAGCTGGTCTGGTTTGTAACGATCATACAAAGTCAAAAAGAACAAACAAAAAAAAACGAAAAAATTTAGTGTCTACGTCATCATTTCTATCATCATTACCACAGAACTATTTCCATTCACACATTATTAGACCCCTTCTCCCTGGTAAAATAAGTGGTTCGTTCGATTGTGCTTTTTGCCTTTCTGGTCTCTGCACAAAAATGACGGTTTCAACAGGCTTGTCGAGAGCTTCAACATTTTTTTGCACTTTTGGGGACTTTCTCGCTCAGGCAATTTGTGCTTTTAATTACAACCTGTCACAGTAATGAGAGAGGGACAAGAGTCTTTTACTACCACCACAACCACACAACAATCCTACATGTGCCCCATAAATCCCAGTCGCAGCTTTAAAAAGAAGGTCCCAAAAAGTTCTAACGAGAACAACCAAATTAGTTAGCCTTTTTTGCATTATTATCTTTCCTAAATACACGTTTTTCGTGGTTTTAACAAAATCAGCATGAAAAAAACGACAAAAAAACATTGTTTATGTACCAACCGTCCTCCTCCTCATCACCGCCATCCTCAACATGATCACCGTATCATGTCACCATTATTTTTCAATGGATCATGTCCTCAAAAATTACATGGTTGCCTGCGCACCTTCATCTCTCTTCTGCCTGTATGCACTACCGCTGTTGCTGCTGTAACTGTGACCATGACTTGTGTTCAAGTAAAAAAAAGCCAGTTTACGCTGATCAAGTAAATTTATCTCCCTATTTATTTTTCGCAGTCAACTTTAAAAACCGTGCACATTCTGATGCGTAGAGGTGGTTAAATAAGTAGTAAGAAAAATCAACAAATTTTATTTTCTCTGTCTCTCTTCACAAAAGTGCTTCTCTTTGTACAGTTGTTGCTGTCTCTCTCTCTATTGAATACCGTATTGCCGGTGGCTTATTTATACCTTTTGTGATTATCTGTGATAATGTTGACGACGACGACGACGATGATGATGATGACGGAATCAGCAGAGAAATGGGTTTGGCCACATACAGGGCCTTGCCGGTATTTTGTCTGCTGTTGAATGATAATGATGATAAGACATGCATCATCATCATCATCATCTTGTACTCTTTTGCAGTAACAAGTTCACTATTAGCATGAACAAACTTTGTTTTATGATGTACAACGAAAAAAGTCAGTCAGCTAGGAGGGAACACATAAAAATGTCCATCTGAAAAATATCCCGCTCAGTGAGAGAGAGAGGGGGATCTTAGGTGCCTATTTATCCCCATGCTTTTTTGTTTTTGAAACAATCCAATTTTTTGGTTGGACGGATAGAAGAATCCTTTGAGACAATAAGACAGCCTGTAAATGAGATAATATTATTAAAAAAGAGATTTCAAAATGTAAAACTGTAGTTTTCTCTGTTTTTTTGCAAGACTGGTCTTTTTTTCTTTTTTACTCTGGTTCGTGTTGGGTTTCTACTAAGTTGTAAAATTCCATAAGTATCCAATCATTCTACTCTACTTTGCTGAACAAAGTTCCCTGTTTAATCTTCAGGAACCCCAGTGTACATATTCTGTTTTTTTGCAAGACTGGTCTTTTTTTCTTTTTTACTCTGGTTCGTGTTGGGTTTCTACTAAGTTGTAAAATTCCATAAGTATCCATTCATTCTACTTTACTTTGCTGAACAAAGTTCCCTGTTTAATCTTCAGGAACCCCAGTGTACATATATGCACGCGCGTGTCCTTTTTTACTGTTGATATTATTAACTATAAAAAATGTGACTTCAGTGTGGTCTTTGCAATAACTTGTGAAACGGTCACGTTGCGTACATTTACTTGTGGCTTGCAGCAAGCACCTACTACTTACTTGCTACTACTCTGCTTGCAAAACACAAAATCAGGTGGTGGATACAATAAAGCAATGACGATGAAGAGATGAGTGACGAGAAAAATAGGTGTTCTTCGAGATTTGAATTTTATTCCTCTGCGACTGCAGCACCAGCGGGTTTTTTTGTATGCCTAGTATACAAAATCTCGGCAAGGTGATGTGCGCAGCGGTCCTAATTTGTATGCAGAAGGGACGAAAAATTATTGTTTATTGGATGGTTTGTTGGTGTTGCCGAATGCCAGAATGATGGTGAGAGATATTAAAGAAGCGGAGGATGATGATGACGATGACGACGATGATACAAGTATTGATGATGTTTATGGTAGCGGATTACAAACTCAAACAGACGGAGGGAGAAAGAAGAAGCATGTTAGTAAATTTAATACTTTGTATTTAAATATTCAGATTGTATATCGAGCCTTCTGACTTTTCGTGTCACACATAACTTCTAATAGGTAATCATTCTAGCAAATATTTAGCACGCAAGATAACACACAACATAATTTAACCATAAAAACAGCTACACATACACACACACACTTTTTGCGTTTGCAATCGTGAAAGGTTTTCAAGCAATACATTTGCATATTACATATTATGATGAACCCCGAGAGATCCTTCTATCTACATTGTCAGTCAAGCCATTAATAATGGGTATAAAAAAATCAACCAGCAGCAGCGGTAGTTTGCACAACACAAAAGATGGTGGTCATAATCATCATCGTCGTCATCAGAGAGAGAGAGAGGGGGGGAAGGGGAGGTGAGATCTGGCTGACTGACTGCATTTGACATACAAATCGCGTCATTCCATCTGACAACAATTGCCACTTTACTGTCAATAGCTTGCAATTATGAGGATCATGTCATACATCACGTCACTGCACACGAAAAACAGTCTCCTGTCAAAGTATTGTTGCAAAAAGGGACGTAGACAAAAAAACTTATTCGTTCCATAACTTGCTGCTGTACATCTCATTTCAAAGTTACCTAATTTATTGGCTGGGTCGTCAGTACAGACAGTCGTCACAAAACGAAAAGAAGACATTCAGGGGGATACGCATACACGTCACGTGCATAATAAAATATGATTATTGCGATTTTTTGGCAAGGGACTCAAAGGGATGAGAAGAAAAAGAAAAGGGATTTTGACAGTAACAACAATCTACCTGATTATTACGACGAGACAGTAGCAACAAGGGAGACACTAGAAGGAGATGTTTACTGATAAACTTGTAAATTATGGTAATTTTCAGGAGTTCATTTCCCAAAAACAGAAAACGTCCTGGCAGTTTTAGGACGTTGAAAACACGGCTGATTAAGGGAGTGATGACGATGACGCGGTGATTGTGAATTATGGCTGTGATAAATAAGAAGAATGGATAAAAAAAAAGTAGGAGAAAACTTTCAAATGTTGATTTTTTTCAGTTATCTTGTTCGTTATTTTAATTTAGCGTTTCACTTGTTAACCTTAACCTTCACCACTCATCACATATTGCATTATCATTTTTTCCTCCCCCTTGTTTAAAAATGTTGTTCAGCAATTTTTTTTTCTCTTCTCTGTGACTAACTAAAAGAAAACAAAATTTTAACGTTTTTTTAAACAAAAAAGTGATAAAAAACTGGTAGTACTTTAACAATAGCTCACTCTCAACCCGTCAAAACTATTTTCTTTTGGCTTCTCTGCTCTTTTGGCGTGCTTCTCGAAACGAGCATACAAGACAAGACAGCTTAAAAATAAACAATACCACCAAAAGGCCACTTATCTTTCAAAAATTGTTTATGCTGTGCTCCCCCTCTCTCTCTCTCTACGTTGCTCTTAAAAACCCCGACATTTTACTACTGCAATAGTGTTTACTATTCATGCTTACAAAAATTACCAAATTAGTTGGCGTGCTTGAGGAAAAAGGACTTCCTTTTTGATAGGGCACTCACACCACAACAAGCACTACCGCACTTTGACTTTGAGTTGTGATTGTGAACACCACCTCGACTTGACGTACCGACTGACAAGGTTTACACAGAGGTAAATACTTAAAAATTTTGAGTAATTTGCAGGTATTCAAACCTTTCCAACCACTCAGGTTATTCACTTTCATATCCGTCCAAACTACAAGGAATAAACACTCTAAACAGACAATCGCTCATAAAATCCATTTTATGGGTATATATCCTAAAAATACTATTGTATGTACATACGACGAGATGAGTGGGGATGAAAACAGGATGGAAACCCTTCACCTTCAACTCACCATCATTATCGTCAATTCATTGCAAAGACGAACCCGACTACTGTTCATCTGTCGTCGTAAGAAAAAGCTTTACTCTCACCGAATCCCTTGAAAAGATGGTGTGGTTCTTTTTATTCTTCCGTCCCAGGTACCATTTTTTGGTTGTAGTACATGACTACATACATGCCAGTAAGTCCTACTGAGTAGGACTTTATATAGGAAACACGATGCACGAAGACTACGGAAAGAAGAGAGAGAGAAAAAAATCCTAAATTATGTTAAATGTAAGCTGTATGTTACTGGCGTTCTAATTTCCTACTTTGTATGCCAGGTACAGTAATGGCATACATTTTACGGGTTTGCCCACATATATGGACAAAACACCTTTCCACAGGTATTTTATTTGGAGAATAATGACCGTAATCCTCTCAAGAAGAGCACTGGCATCAAGAAAAATGAATATTATTATTATTACCTATCTTTTACCTATTTTCGTGTTCACTCCTACTGATTTGGGAACTATATGCGACCGAGGAAGAAACCTTATTGGGAATATGAAACACGATTTAATGCAATGTGAGTGAGCTCTCAGATTTCATCAAATGCGTGCACACTGAACAGAGCTTGGTGGTGGATAGAGAGACCACTTAACAAAAAATAGTAGGTACAGCACATGATGTGGACTGCATTTTATGCTCTTGTTTTTTATCAGTGGGAAGTTTACTACTGTGTAAGTTGTACTGGTGTGTGCAGCCAGCAGCAGTGCATCATACCTATAATATGCCAGGCATTTTCATATGAGCTATTTTTAAGAGGGTACGCATTAGAGAAAGAGGAGCAGGAGGAGGAGGAAAAATGCCTGTAGCTAGTTTCTTCACTGGTTGTGATGAATGCTTTTTGTATAAACTCAACAAACAAAAATATTGCTGCCGCTATACCACTTGTTGCTCTCACAAGTCATCACAAACCGTGATACCTCCAGCTAAATAGCCTTCTGATTCCAGCTTCTTTTTTACAGCTCCACTTTTCACGCTACGTCTAATTGTAAATGATCTCCAGATATTTTTGGTAGCGTTGAAGCTAGAAGGGGAGCAAATGTGTTATCAATATATTATCACCATTTTCTTAGGTGAAGTAGAAATAAAAATGAAAAGGTTTTGAGTGAGAGAGGAGTGTAAGCATATGTATCTCCATTTCTTTTCTTATTTCATTTCTAACATGCAGGCAATTGTGGAGAAAACCCAAGCCTGTAAATTCCAGCCAGATTGAGGAGGAAATAATTATGGGATAAAATGAGGATCAACGGCTGATTGTCCGGTTGTAAATGATTTGGGGGTGGAGGCTGTGATGGAATTCGATTTTATAGGATTACTTTCTTAAATTGTACACAAATGCTTTTATGTTATGTAATACGTTCTTCGTCAGAAAGAAAACATTTTATCGGCGAACTAATTAATATTGGAAACATGCCAAGACCTTTTCAAATGTTATAGGCACAACCAGTGCAGGTAATACACATAGCAAGTCACTCTCTAATTTTCATTTTAGCATTTAGAATCATCATCATCAACATCATTTACAATTAAGTATCACATACAGCTACACAGCTACTTCTACTACTTGTTGATTTATTATTGGGGAGGATTGCCAAACTTGGTGTATAAAAGATTGATACAATTAAGACTTTACCTTGTTCACACGGATCGTTGCTGTTTAATTAAAAAGAATCCAAAAATCCTCTTTATTTTGCTGGGATCTTTGCGACGAGCCAAGAAAAGCAAGAGGAGGAGCATACACTGCAGAAGTTTTTTTTCTCTATCTACGGCAGTGATATCTTGGCAGGGCTTCCGTGGTAGTGGCAAGACAGTAACCACTTTTTATCAACAATTTCGCAGACTGCCTTTCCATCGTCGTACTGCTTACATTAGGAACTTCATAACTTTTTTCCACGATACTGATTATTATTTTTTAAATTTATAAACCAGCTTAATTACATAAGCGTACTAATTTACATGTAGCCCGACGAAACTAATACATTCTTATCACCGGTTGCACAATTCACTTTTCCTCCTTTCTAATTATTTTTACCGTGTTATCCAGCCAAGTAGAAGATATGTTTCTGGACAGGGTGAAAAAAATTGTATTCTATAAAGTGCACCCAAGCATGTGATTTTTTATCCTGTAAAGTTGATTTAAAAAAAATCCACTCCAGTCTCATCAACTCCAACCCAACTACCTACTTCACTGTTATCGTAAATCTGTCATATTTTATACGACTTCAACATTCCAGTTTCCTGTATAGTACGACAACGATGACAATGCCATCCCACCTCAGATGGATGCCATATAATGTACGTACCTACCAACTTATTGGGAGTTTAGGGAGACCACCTTCAGATTCCAGAAGCCTAAATAACTCTGATAGTTTGACAAAAAGAGGAAACAAAGATAAAGACGACCTGAAATTCCAGGTATTCACTTTCAATCTCTCTCACATACGCACACACAATATGTCTCCGCCTTGTTCGTTAAAAGGACATTCTTTCCTTTTGTCCTTGCTCTTTTGTCAACACAAAACTTTTTTTTCTTGTGTATTTCCCCTGGTCACACCGGATTTTCCTTGGCAGAGTAAAAAATCCTGCGGATTATATTACAAGCTTTAAAAGAAACTTAAAAATGCTTTGATGATGCTGTTGCTTTTCTCTGTCTCTCTGCTTTGCTTACAAAATCGGAGATCTCGGACGTCTCTCCAAGGGGCACATTTACTTTTCCTTACAAACGTTCTCACTATCCAAATAAATCTCAGCAGCCATCTACTCGTATCTCTTTCTTCACCCTCATCATCCCCTCTTCTTTATTCCACTTCTTGGT
>JAHZNB010002315.1:0-13767 GCA_027744295.1 Callyntrura guangdongensis | reverse complement strand
ATCTTATGTATGACTGTGCTGATGATGCATAAACATTAAACATTGAAATATATCGCAATTACATATAGGTATACTGCAATTTGGTACGAGTAGTGACAAATGTAAGAAATCAGCACTGCCCATTTCTGTCAACTGCAGTTGGCTTGTTTTGAGCATTTTTGTAGTACTTATTATAGCTTCATTTAGATTTGTCCTAAGCATCAGTTTTGGTTGATGTTTGCTATCTAGAAAATCATTAAGCGACTGGAATATTTTGCCCCGAACAAAACCCTGTGAGAAAGGCTTGATTTTATTCTATTGGTAAAGTTTAAATAGAAAAATGAAATGCTTCTACTTGTTATAGGTTTCATATAAATGCTTCTGTACTTTATGAAATGGAAAGGAAAATGTAGTTGATGTGAAACGATCATCTTGTTTACACAAGATGAAGATGACAAAATGAAACGGACAAGTTGCTAGTTGCTCGCAATAGGTGATTATGACGGATGCTCTGTTACGTGCACCTCTTATATGTATGTTTGCAGTTCAGGAACATAATATTGATCTAAAAAGACTTACAGATTTAGCTACTTAAGCTGTAAGCAAAAGCGTTGATCATCTCGTAGTTATAATAAAAATGTCATGTCAGTTTCGTTTTGTGTGACTGTTCGGATGATGACTTGCAGCCAGTTTCATTCAACGTCAAGTTAGCCATAATAATATTAGGTATGCATATATGCATACTTATTGGAGGTTTCTGTGAACGCATTTAGTTTCAGCCTATCTTTTTGTTTGATTTGTCGTTCTAAATTCTACATCTCTCTGAGCATTTAGCAGTGAATTCTCTCACAAGTTGTTGCGTTCGCTCAATCTTTTTGTCAAAAGGGAATCGATGCTCCATACAAAGGAGCTCCTAAACGCCACCACGACCAGGGCAGTGGTTGTACAAGAGTTGTTGTATGATACTTGCTGACATTGCAGCAGTGGTGCTGCTTTGCTGCCTTTTCTTTCTGACCGTGTGTACTCGTAAACCAACGACGTAGTTTGAAGTTGCACGGTGGTACACAATACTAAATACTAGTTAGCAGCAGCGTTACTCTGTTCCCCTTATTCTCCCAATCTGAGAGTGTCTAATGATGATGTCGTATTTGTACACTTGTACAATGCAAGTAGAAATGCTTTTTTACTGCACTACAACTCCTGTTCATACGCCAGAACATTTTCTATTGGTTTGGTTATGCGCTATAATAATGTACAATTCAATAAAATTCCATATGCCATGTAATACTGTTATATGGGAAGAATGAGCAACCACCACTACCACCATGTACTAATATACACAACTACCATGATGAAATGAAAATCCTACCAAAAATATTTTACGAACCCAAAACCTCCTCTCATTCTTGTGCCAACAAACATAGCGTCAAGAAGAGGAGCTTTTCCACTTGTTCGTCAACACTATTGTTTCGTTTCGGAAACTGGAGAAAATTTTATGTTTTTCGAGCAAAATTTTCCGTTTTTTGAAGTGTTCCATTTTTTGAGATTTTGGCTCTATCCTTTCTGTGTTTCTCGTGAAGCTGCCATTTTCCCCCAGATCTGGCCTAGCAACAAGAGCAGAGAGGCAGCCAAGAAGGCACAGCTGCGTGCTCTCTTGCTCGCTATGTATAACGATATGGGGGAATCTGCGCTCCGTCTGTTTTGGTGGTGGTGATTGTTAATTTTTCTCAAAATTGTTGACCTGACATGACATATCCAAGCTAGATGAGGTCAAAAACAGATACTAACCAAGAATGGAGTCCTCGTTGTAACAACAGTGCCCAAGTTGTGCAAAAAATCCACTCAGAATTGAAATTTTATGCTTGAGGATTTTCACTAACACCAAACACAATTCGCTTCCTTGTACTTACTTCTACACTTGTGTATTCTATTGAATGTGTGAAGGTCTGGTGGGTTGAGAAGGTGGGCTCTCCATTACACAGACACCCCCTTGGATGGATATTCCCTTTGCTCTAACGTTTTCCCATAACAACCTCTCTATATTCTCTACTTACTCGCTCTTGCGTCATGTACAACTACTCATATAATATATCTAAAATCTATATAGCTACCTATATATACATTCTACGTGTGCACAAGATTATTACGTACTGAAATAGAAATTGTGCACTCAACACAAACTTTCCACGCACCCACACACACACACACACTCACCAACCAGACACAAAGTGTACCAGTTTCCCAACCATATAGTATTGAGAAGTCTTTCGTATTAGTGTATGGAGGATATTATTATTTTATTGGGCTTAACCTTTCCGTTCTCCAAATGCAGTAGTGGGGAGAGATGCCATATCATTTTGAGTGAGTCTTTTGCTTGAGCCTTTTTGTGACGTGTATATTCTTCTTCTATTTTACTGGCTATTTGAACTGAAGCTTGATTCTCTGTGCCTTCTACTTGAGAAGACCACGACAATTTCTCACACTGCTACTGCGCAGCAGTCTTAACCGTTCGTTCTCTTTTCACTTGGACTCCAAAACGAAACAAGTATGAGAGCTCGACTTTGCGTTAGCTTGACGGTTCCTCTTGTGTACCCTTTCACTGTATGTGCTTCTGTTGGATTTCTGCGTGTAGCTCTGCGTGTAGCTCATCCATCATAGCTTTTCTCTGGAAAATTTGAAATGGTTCTTTGCTTTCGTAACTGTCGCTTGTTAGCTATAAGATACACACATCATGTTGTCGTACAAGAACTGTACTTTACGTGTATACAACGGCGCGACTTATATGTAGGTATATTGGGTATAGTCCAATGCAATTTAGGAAAGAAAAATAGCAGTCAGCAGTGTAACTTTTACATTGATTTTCAGGACTGAAGAAACTTTCTCTTCTCAATGCATAATTACATTACCTATATGTTTTTACAAACATTGAATGTACATATTTTCCCGAATTTGCAACTCTAATCATTTGGGGAATTAACTGACAAATAAAAACAATAAAACCTAACATCTTTTCATTTATTTCCACTAACAATGCAGTTTATTACCTGATTAGTGATTACTAACATAATAATTATTTCCCATTGCTTTACTTCAGCACCCGACGTAGATGCTAAGTAAATGGCACCCGACGTTTGTCATTGTTGAATTATTTAAGAAATGTATAAATATTTTCACATTTGGGTTCATAAAATTGATGCTTTGATCATGTAAATGGGGTATTTACATTTTAGTTAATAAACAAAATTGTCAGGTTCCGCGTAGCTAATTTGCACTAATACCGTATCTTTAATTAATAACCATTACCAAGTACAACCTACAGCTCGCAAAACTAGCCTTCCAAATCATTAATGTATAAATATTTCCACATTTGGGTTCATAAAATTGATGCTTTGATCATGTAAATGGGGTATTTACATTTTAGTTAATAAACAAAATTGTCAGGTTCCGCGTAGCTAATTTGCACTAATGCCGTATCTTTAATTAATAACTATTACCAAGTACAACCTACAGCTCGCAAAACTAGCCTTCCAAATCATTTATGGGACGAGAACATATACAGCATATTGTATCATTTGCGTAAGCGATTTGGAAGATTCGACGAGCTGTGCAAATTGTTAGTGTATGTTTAGGAAGTTGTAGTTTGGCGTAATACCAGCATAGACGTAAGGAAATACTAATTTAATTCCTATATTTCCCGTCTAGTATTTTCTTACGTCTATTTCACTAACGAAGAAACACAAGTACCTATGCATTGCATAAATGAGTACATGTGCTCCCGAGAAGAACTTTTTTTAGTTACGTAGCAATTTTCCTCGGGATATATGAGAAATTGATATAACAATATGAGTCAATATGAAAATAGCCTCGTACGTAGGAGCTAATCGATTTTTTGCTACATCTACTCCTACTGTTAGAACTTGTTGAAGAAGAGAAGATGTACTCGGGGTTTATGAAGGGATCGTTGTCTGTTGTGAAATATTCTTTTAGCTGCCACGGTTTTGGTTTCGGCTTCCGTTGAAACCGATAATCGGTTTCGGTTGCAAGTAAAAACCGAACCGGAAACCACCTTCGGTTTCGCCGAAAACCCTTTTTTTTTTAAAAAAAAAAATGCTCTTGCATATAAAGTACAACGTTTTTTGGCAACATAAAAATGGTTTCTACTATTTAACCAGTGTGACCATGACTATAGTGTTAGATTTAGATCGCCTCCTTAAAAATTATAATGGGACACAAATCTGCTTTCCCAGACATTAATAATAATATGTAAGCCACGAAAAAAAAACCGGGGAAGGTCAAGGTGGGGTTTACATAAGCAACGCATAGTTTCCCGGGGTACATAGAACTAGTGCGGACAGCGAACCATATGTCTTTTTTTATAAAATTACAATTTAATATTTAAAATTAGACTGTGCAAAGATATTCATTCAACATAATATTCACCATATCATGTGGATATGGTCACTTGTGTCTGTCATCAGAAATAAATGAAGCTTTAAAAATGCCCTTTTAATTAATGCAAATTGCAAAATATGGAATTACTACAGTTCATCTCGGAACTAAAATACGTATAAGTATGTTGTATTCTGGTTCCCTGACAGTTCCTACTATGCATATCTTGCACTGCTAGAAAACACTGTTGTTACAACGTTTAAGTTGTCAAATATTTTATTATTCGCCATTTTATCCAACATTTTTTCCATAAAACCGAAAACCGTCTGTTAACCGAAAAAACCGAAACCGTATGGCAACATGATAGTGAAGTCAAAGATATACCCATGATATACCTAGTACATTTTGATAGGAAAGATTTTTCACTTGACCGCTTGGCATTCAAAATTTTTGGGGACGCCATCGTGATACTCTTACCGAAACATCCCCCTTTCAAGGATTTTCAAATGAGTTATTTAAATCGAAAATTCATTAGGGGAACAGCCCCCAAATTGGTCACTGAATGTATTACTCTTAACATGGGATCATATGGAATTTCATATCTGACCGCTTGTATTTCCAAAAACCCGAAGTTTAAAAAACTGAGGAAAACGGTAGAGTGCGTATTTTTTGATGCTCTAGAAAATTAGGAAAATTGATTAGAAAATGCAATTTGACAAAAAAATTCTCTCTTAATGCACATCCTCTTTTATACCATAATACAGAACGAACAGGTTAATAAAAGTCATACATACATTATTAGTGTCACAGGTCAAGTGTCGTAAATGGAAATCTGCTTTACTACAAGTTTTACATATACCTATAACTTCTTTTTGTTCACCAAACAAAATCTGCATGCATCACGCATCCCTGTATAAGAATCTCAAGAAATAACTGCTTTAGTTAATTTTAGTAGTAGCGGACAAAAAAATGTTCCAGTGCCTTCACGAACTACAGATGACCTTGAATTAGTGACATACTATTTCTGTATCCGAACAACCCCAAAATCATTATTTGAGATTTCATACATGAACATTTAAAAAAATACAAACACTTTGTTTACTACACTGTTTTGTAGATTATATTTTATTTTATGGCGTTTCAAATGATGCTTAACAAAGTTAATAGCGTGGACATAAACTCCGCATCTGATTTACAAGAACAAATTTGACATTATAATAGAGGAAACTTATTCATCCTCCTCTCCTGCGTCATCTCTTTTAATGGATCCAAATACTTCCGACGGAATAGTTAACTTTTCCACTTCCATATCTTCGTCTGTAAAACAGTATATTTTGCGTTATTTTATGAAGCGAAATAGATTTTTTACGATTTTTTAAACCACAATTTATGTACCTTTTTCATCATCATCTTCATCAATATCGATTTCATCAGGATTGCTGGCTTGCTTATCGGCATTATGAGTTTGGAGCAACGTATCTCCGCGAACAAAGGATACTTGATCTGGTCGTTTTGGTGGTGGTGGTTCCTCCATAGATGCTATGGAATTAGCGTCATGCATTGTGTCACCTGCTGCACTTTCTGTAGGAATGGCTGGTGTGATTTGAGTTTGTTGTGCGATGAGGTTGGCTGTAAACTGAGTGTTGTACAATGCCTGCACCGAACGTTTGACTCGTAGCATTTCTCTAATAGTGTCTTCGTTTCCGTGACGGACCTCAAAGTCCTTCCATGCTGCCCAAAAGTCAGCCGAAACCTTTTATAAAGTACAAAATGTTTTATAGAATACATATATATACACAAATTTGACTGATAAACTACATGTTCTTGTTTAAAGATTTACCCTAGGGTCGCATATTTGAGAAGTGTGTGCATAAATAGCTCTGGCTCTGTCAATTTCCCCTAGTTTCGTTTCCAGCTCAGAGAAACGTATTCCCATTTGCCTTGCGTCAGAGTCAGGTAAAGCTTCCATTGCAGCTTCAAATATAGGTCTAGTTTTGGTTACTCCATACAGGGAAGCGGCTTTTTGAATATATATGTTAAACATCTGCACAATGAACATAAAATAAAATAAGGACACATTGAAAAAAGTTGTACATTTTCATTAAAATGCGTGATTACCTGATACTGGTCCTTCTTGTCAACGGCCTTACAAGTGTTCAAATGATAACACATAATGTACGATTGATATTTTAGAGTTAAGTAAGTAGATAATAAATACAAATAGGTATATGAATCATACTTGTGCCGAAGTTCCATTTCTGCCCATTCGCACCAAACATGAGCCAAATCGTCCACTTTCATGTAGGGAACATGAGTACTTTTTTCGAAAATTACGCGAGCATCGTCCAATTGACCAGCTTCTTCATAAAATTTTGCAAATGCTACCCATAGAGCATTCAATTTTCCCACAGCTTGTTTAGGATCAACAGTTTGTACGCCTTCAGTAAACGCAGCTATAACCTAAAAGAAATTTGCAATTATAACCAATTAGTAGCTAATAATATGAATGTTATAAAAATAAACTTGAAACTAGCTTAAGAAAATAAAGTTACCTCTTTCGGCTTTGTTTTCAGCAAGTCAACTCGCTTTAACCATTCGTTAACGTTGTGAGGATTTTGACGGAGAAGTACTGAGTTCAAAAGCAATGGGCGTCTTTCCATTAGATTTTCTAGTCGCGCTAATCTCATTTCAATAATTATATCGTCTACGTCCTCCGATTCCATTAACTTTGTCAGCGATGCTTCTTCAAACTGAGCATAGGCGTCAAATATTTGAGAAAAATCGCGAACCGTTGTGACACTGCTAATACCTTCTTCATAAATGTCTCGAGCTCGTTCAAACAAACCAGAACGCACATAGTAATCGGCCAGGCTTGTCCATAATGCGCCAATCTGGTCAGTATATCTTCTCAGGCCACTTCGTATGATCGCATCAACGTCAAGTGACTTTATTTGTTTAGGGTTTTTTGATATTAGCGTACACAGCTCATTCCACAGCAAGTAATTGGATTTTCCCTGTGAACAATAACCAACGATTCATAATGCAAATGTAATTTTACAACGTAAATTTTATGAGACTACATCAATTATCAATATGAATAAAATTTACCTTTCGCGAGGTGAAATTTTCATTATTCACCAAGTGAGCGAGTCTTACAGCTGCATCATCCAAACGATCAACTGATAGTAGATACTCAACAAAATCTTCGGCGTTTTCAGGGCTTAACTACAAGCAAATTAGTAAATAAATACCTTAGTGCGTGTACTATATCATCATTCTACCACTTTAATATAATTTATGTCACTTACTTTTAAATACCGTTTGTAAATTCTCACTGCAGTTTCTGGGATATGGTGTTTTTTCGTCACAAAGTTGAGATACATGGGCCATACTCTATTATGTTGTGTAATTGGTAAAGACCGTAATGCCCTGTCAAATATTCTCCTAGTTTGAGTAACTCTGCCTTGTCTTAACAGCAAAATCGCAGTACTCGATCCAAATTCGTGGCATTTTGTTCATAAACACCAGCGACCTTTCAAATGTTGCAAATAGCTCCTGAAAAAAAAACGTTGCATACAATAAAATAATTGCAATAATAATTTTGACTTCTCCAATTAGCCTTTCAATTATCTATTGGCTAAAAAAAACTCACCTGAATAGCAGGATCTTTTGGACTCTTTTTTAAAACGTGACCCTTTCTCAACACCAAATACGCGTGCCATAGTTTGTACGAGCCAGGAAGTTGTTTTAATGCTCGTTCATAAACCATGAACAGTCGTTTGGGTTCCTTTTTATTCGTCTTTTCGGCCCTTAAATGCTCTAGGTACCGCATCCAATGTTTAACTGAAAATGGATTCCTCAGGATTTCTTCCTCATGGGCAAGATCCTGCTCTGACAGCTTTAAATTCACGACATTCAAAATTAGAATTATAGTCATTCACAGTTTTAATAATGTGTCGCACCCGTGCCATTTTGATAAGCATAAATAGTTAACTTACGTTATCCACAAATTCGTCCGTTTCACTCGTTGTCGTCATTCTGTTCTATTAGTAGTAAAAATTCAAAATAATATAATGACTAACACTGAAAAACAGACCACATCCAAAATAACGGAAAACACTACTGATGGTGGACACACTACCGGTTTTGACTAAAACGTAAAAATTAAAGTATATACCAAACCAACTTTATCCCTACTAACAAAACAGCTCTCAAATTCTGTCAACCATCTAAAACATATTTAATAACAAAAACAGTAAAAGTTGTTTTCACATGCTCGCGTTATGTTACTAATTAATAGTCAGAGGTAAATAGTAAATACATCATTGCGGTCTGTGGTCTATTATAATCTTCCATGATGATATTGCTGACTGCTGTGCTTGTGCTCAGTCTCTGAGTTAAAAAATGTTTATTTTTATTTGGCGCTACACATTTGCTCTTGTTGTTTGCATAGACATATGAGGGGAAATGAGCCGATGACATATAGCAAAACAGATGCTTTTATTTATCACTCACGTATGAAGTGAGTAGTGAGTAGCTGAGCCCGCACTACGATTAGTTGAGTTGGTATATTTTGTTGAAAGCTGAATGAAGCTGTGAGCAATTTGGTTTTATATCCATGTACATTAGTTTAAATAGCTTTAACATTATAATTTAACAAACAGTTAATTTCACGATAAATGCTCAGCTCGGTACTGTTAGATCCATGTGCATTTACAAGGAAAGTATCTACAGGCATAGGCCAAATGCATCTATCTCACTATACTGAAAAATGGCATCGACTGTTAAATATTTAATCCTCTTGCAAGACAGTATAACTGTGGTAAATATATAATTACTAATTAGTATCATTATTTCAACATGGGAAAAACAAATAGCATGAGCCATGCATGAGCTGTAATATGTTTTGATTTGTGCTTTATCAGGTAAAGTATATTCGCTGACAACCGATATCCTGATTTCAAAATATCCTGCCATTATGTCGAACGAGAAAAAAATTAACCCACTTTCACTTTCCTCATTAGAAACAGTGAAGGTTCCAATGGAATTAGAAGACGTTGATGTGTGTAAAAATGAGTTTCCTTCTGGCCAAGAAGAATTAATAGCACAAGATCATAAGCTTAGCTTGACTGAAATATCAATGCTGGAAAGGCTTTCTCAGAATGCCAATGTCGTGGCTAAAAGTCAACAAAGAGGTGATCCAGATTTGTCAGTTACGGACAAGTTTGAAGCTCTGAAAACGTTGTATACGACTTCTCAGGTTCAGTTTCTATCCAAATTCGAGAGCCATTTACAAATTGACGACTGTAAATGTTTTGAAAATCTGAGAAAAGAAGAAAATTACGAAGCGATTTTCCATTTAGAGGAGATTGAGAAAGCATGGAAGAAAGGTATAAAGTATAGATGTATTTTTTAAATCTATATGTATATATGCAAATGTATGTTTTGCACAAAATGAAATTAAATAAATTATTTGTACACTCCAAAGGATCGCGGGAAAAACAGTTAAAAAATCGAAGATACGAAGCGTTAAAGAAACTTGTCGAGACCACAGACTACTTCTCAGAAGAGGAAATGCAAAGACGAAACCCTATTTTATTTGAACAGCTAATTGGAAAGTATCATACGAGTGAAGAACGTGAAGCATTCCTTCAACAATCCTGGAAGAGTACATCAGGAGGAGGAACCAGTGCAATGCCTTTAACTGACCTTTTTCTTGCCCATTTGGAAAGGACGCCAGATGGAATTAGTTGCAGAAGGTTGGCTCAAGAAACACAACAGGAAGAGGAAGATGACGCAGAAGCTGAATATGATTCTGACGAAATTTGTGATATGGAGTCACCGAAACCTAGTAATTCAAGAGAAAAAGACAAAAGATCTCAGAAAATACCTTGTGTTAACGAAGAGTTACAACCGGAGGAGATTGAAGATGATGAAAAGGAACTCCTTAAGGAAGAATTTTTCACAACAATGTATCGTAATTTTTTGAACGGCAAAGATGAGGATTTTGACTATACAACCGTAGATGACAACCCCGAATATGACTGTGGAGAAGATCTAGATAATGATGAAGAAGATAAATATTTTGATGACGAGGAACCGTGTGAAGTTTCAGAACCCAACTCAGATCAAGATGAACTGTTTAAACCACCAATACGGAGTGGGGAAATTGAATCAAAAATAGAAAGCTTATCTATGAATTCTAACATCAGAACCGATGAAAAATCTAACAATGTTCAGGGCGAGGATGAAGATGAGCTTGATATTTATATGAAAGAAATCGAGAAACAACTTGGCAAATAAATGAATATTTTAATAACAGTATAAGGTACAGATTTACATTATGTCATAACTTGGGAGTATCACTTATAGTGAAACGTTTGCCTGTGATATTAAATAAACAGAATACAGCATTTAACGTTGATTTTTTACTTCATTTACTGTGAAAAAGCATCCTCTAACACTGAAATTGTTTTTTCTGCCGACTCAACGCAACCTTCAATCCCAGATTCAACTAATCCATCTCCAGCTGCATAAACGTGTTCATTCAACTTTACGCACCCCGGCTTTCCTTCAAACGGTGTAATTACCTGTGTAGTAAAATGAGTAATGAAATTATTTGGATATATCAACCAAGTAAATGTACATCATCACCTTCTAAAGATTACAGTTATTACCTGAGAGTACTTCCACTTGTGACTTTTTACTGAATCTTGTGGAATATTTGCTACCTCCGGCAGAATAGTTTGTGCTTGGTTTAGCAGTTCGGGTTTCAATTTGTCCTTATCCTCATTTGAATTATCCGCCCCAAAATTAACATTTGTGTGCATCACTACAGACAATGGCTCTACAAGGGCTACTCCAGTTCGTTTTAAATTTTCAATGGACCAATAACGGAAGACTGAATCATTTTCAATGAAGTTTAAGGGCTGTTTTGATGTTGTTAGTTCCCTTGCTTGATCGAAAAATAATCCTAATGCGAAACGGGTAGAGTACTGCACAGTTTCCAATTTCTTTCTTAAATCTAAATCTATCAATCCAACGCGAAGGTTAGGTTATGTACATTAGAATTGATTTTTTACGGGGCATTGTGAGACAAAATATGGATAAATCTTGTACCTGCTATAAGCTCTGAACAATTTTCGATCTGCAATATTTGTGGCACTGGAATAGTAGAAATAACGAAATCAAAAGTACTAGCTGGTTGATTTTCAGCAATGACTTCCACCTTGCCGGAGGGTAAAGGAGTGATTTTGATAACTCGGTGGTTAAATTGTATATCATTTTTTTCAATGGATGCCTGTGAAGTTAACGACGAGAATAATAAAATCATCGTAAGCAACATTAATGAGGCTATATATTCAATATTGTAACATTGTTTTGATGTATATTTTCATTAATGAAATTTTTACCTGTTGAAAAAAATGCTTTACTATTGACGATGTTCCGTTTCTACAAGCATAATGATCCTTTCTTGGATTCGCTCGGAAACCGGGTATTCGTGATACATCTAACGGTCTTAATAAATTATGATCTATCATGTCTAAAAAAAGATGCGTGAAAAATAGAATGGTTCAGTCAATAAGTACTGTTTGTTTTTAAGGCTTTTAGCCCTAACAGCCCAACTGTCACTCTAGAAAGATCAACCGAGCACGGTAACTTTTGTAATAAAATGAGTAGAACTTACTGTCAAAATAAGGGTGGGATGGGCGATAATCCAAAGATCGTGTGAGATATTGCGCTCCTAAATCTGCATAGCATTCAGGATTTTTCATGCTTCTAGAGGTAGCAAAGCGACCTCCAATCCCTCTGGCTTTCTCCCATACATGAATTTTAATGGAATGTTTCAAAACGGCATTCTTAGAAATTGCATAACTAATTAGCGCACTTGTAGGTCCAGCTCCAATTAGTAACAGGGTTTTTCTACCGGACATTTTATGTTTTGGTAGCCGATCTCTAAGAAAATAGACTGGCAAATGTGGGAGAAAGGCAAAACACTGGCAATGTATGTGTAGAAATGTCCTTGGATGCTAGCATAGGTAAGCAAAATGAAAAATGTTAAATGTTTTAGGACAAAAAAACTGTCATGTCACTGCAAGTACTAACAACCAAAACAACGAGGACTTTCTTTTTATCTTTCTTCGAGTTGCACATACCGAGTAACTTTAAATTTTCATAAAAATATATATACAAGTAGGTGAAAACATAAATCGAACAAATCGATGTTGTTAGAGACCTATCCTCATCCACGTGTTCTGTGTGTGTCTCAACATGAAGATTTTTGGTATAAGCAATTGTTAATAAGTGATGCAATGTAAAACAGAAAACAGCAGTATTATGGTAATGGTAAGTATGTCGATTTGCTGATGGTCGAGCACCAAGGGTAAAAAGTAAAAAATATACACAACTAGCATCATTGCGTATTATTGCCTTGCATTTTGCATTGCCGTAGCGACCGGTTGGTTTAGTCAACTGTTGAGAGCGCAGTCTTAAGCATTGAATGCTTGGTACTTTTAGTTTAGTTTTAGGCATAAATTGTGAACATGAAAAATGAAGCAGACCAACTAACCAGCAATTTAACCATGTTGTACCGTCTTACTAAAGGGGAGTCATCAAGACGATCTGTAAAGGTCATAAAATGAAAAGATTCGTTGTTGTTGTTATGTACCCTGTTCATCACACACACAAAAAGATAGCCTATCCATCGGTTTACATTCCTTACCAGGAGTGCTACATTTTGACAAGTTAGCAGAATGCGAGAGCTAAAAGCTGCTGCAGTACAATCGTATTTACCTTATAGATTGGAAGACAGAATGAGAACTAGTTAAATAGCTTTTTTGCACGACATTGTGCATGCTGGTCTTCATTACAGGACAGAGCACATTAAAAGTGTATGGTGCAAATTTCACCAAATGCAAATAATTCCTGTTTGTATAGATTTATCTTGCTCCTCCAGTAAATGTTTGATAGTACAAGCTGAACTGCTGAACTTGACGAAAATTACTCTAACTAGAGTATCGTATCGTGTGTGTCTGTGTAGTCAAGTTCATGCTTCTCCTAAAAAATCCCGTGATATTTTGAATATGGCCTAACAAATATACATTCATAGATATACATTGTTTTGTAATATATTTTCTGTTATGCTTTCTAAATTTGTGCTGATTGTATTGTTTTAATCTGAAGTCCATTTTGAAAATTTCGCATAAACTACTAAATTTGGCCTTTCAACTAATAATCCACCTGAAACAAACAGTCTGCAACAAGAAATCCTATTAGTCATCAGTGCCAGTAATCCTACAATGTGCTTAAGTGTTAAAATTTCAGTTTTAGAAAAGTAATTGAAGTTTGCTGTGGGGGTGGGTGTTATTTAATGGAGCGATACAAACGATTGTTTTACAA
>JAHZNB010002314.1:0-11375 GCA_027744295.1 Callyntrura guangdongensis | reverse complement strand
GACGTGTAAAGAGTTCAAAATAAGTTTTTTTCTATTTCCTATCCTTTCTGTGCTCATTTCCCTGATGAATCCAGTATCCAGTACGTCTAGATATGGACCAAACGTTACTGTTGTCTCCATAGTGCCAAGCCCATCATCAGTTCCGGAATCTGTTGTCCCGTTGAATTAAAATGAATTAAATTTATTTTGATTTATCGTCAAGTTATCATGAAACGCCTTTCTTGTAAGCCCGGTAACATTAATATGTTATTGTTTTAAAGATACCAGTGCCAGGAGTAAAATATAATATGGTCTACTACTACGCGTCGCTTAATATCGTCTTTTGATTACCGATTGCATGAAGTTAAACTTTGCCCATTAAATATTGCATGAAGATACAGATTTTGAGTATACTCATGGGTATTGTTCACATTATGCATAACATAAAAAACATTTCGAGGAAATTGACTCGTGGATTCATTGGATTGGATTCATTCTTCTTTATTCTGGGCTCACTAATTACTATTACACACACACGACACAACGAAAGAAAAAAATCACAGGTTATTGGATTTGATAGAAAAAACTACTGTAACAATGGGTTTATTATGAATCATTAGTATTATGTTGAGCAAATAAAGGCACATAAATCGTAGTGGTATTCTTTCTTTCAAATTGATTTATTTGTGTATGCCTATAGGATAATATGGAAATTTCATGTTTTCTTCACACAAAAAGTAAAACCAATAGCATTAACTTTGCCATTAACCAATTTCAAATACCCGAGAAACTGAAGTAGCATAACAGTAACGATGTAGTACGACACAAACAACTAGATAACTTTATTCGCATTAAATTTACATGTTAACATAACAGATGAGACACGAACTATATTTTAATAACTTTACAAACCTATGAGTAACTCCGAGAATGGAATATAGTCTGTTTATTAGCGTCAAAAGTTTATTTTTATTTTTTTGAAACACTAATGCAATGAACATCCTCGTCATCAGTATTCTGTCGCCTATTATCCAGAGTCCAACTGACGAGATGCTGCGAACCATCTACTGGCTTCTCAGATGCGTTCCAATTAGAAAACTAAACGAAATGTGTGTTAAAATGATGCGATGTATAAAATATTTTTATTCATTACAAATAGAATATAACTTATATTCATGTTTCCCTTACAACATTTCTTTTCTCGCGAACGTTTTTTGCTAAGAGAGTCGTAACTTCTGAGTTCACGAAATAAGGATTTTTATAGTGTTTTAACAGAAACCCAAATTTATGTTTTTCTTCTGTAGTCATTCGTAATTGCCTATCCATTGAAGCCGGATTGTACCAGGCCAACTCAAATTTCTCTTGGACTTCCGGAAGAAATGGGTAGACCACGGGGCACTTTTTAAATTTCTTCGTTCCACTGTTGGTGGCTAAGGACAAAAATGAAAAGAAATAACAATAATGTTATGGAATTCATCATTTCAATTTTAATATGGAAATTAGAGTTTGTAATGATACGCAAATTATACCTAAATCAATAGGAGGTATTATTGGCTTCGGTTTAGATTTTACTTCGATTACTTCTATGTCGGGTGACCCTGACCGAACGTAGGAAGTAGGTGCGACGACTACCGGAGCCAACGGTTTTTCGTTTGGGGGAGATGGTTTAATAGATGCGGGCATTGTTGTAAGTGTAGGTTTAGGTTTGGGTGTAGGTGAAGGTGTAGGTGTAGGTGAAGGTGTAGGTGTAGGTGTAGGTATAGGTGTAGGTGTAGGTGCAAGGGTCGGCGTCGGCTTAAATGTCAGTGTCGGCGTAGATGTAGATTCACTGAGTTTCTTCTTTTTCGGTTTTGGAGGCGTCATTTGCTAAGAAACAAAATCATTGATATCAACTGTTCTTACTAAATGCTAAACATATTTAATGGTAAATACATAGTGAGTGACTGATTGACTTGTACCTGTTGGGGAACATCTTCAACTGGTTCCTTCGATTTATGAGAGTGTGAGCCTTTCTCTTCACTCTTGGCTAGTTTATGAGCAGCTAGTAGAGCATCAAATGATTGACTCCTTCCCAGAACGGCTCGCCGTGAAGCAACTGAGTGTGTTTTGCAGGTCAAAGATCGTTTACAAGGAAAACTAGTCGTCCCCTGATTGCATACACCACAGTGTTTATCAGGATTGAAATCTCTATCTTTTAACGGTATAACCTTTCGGGGTTCATCTTTTTCTCGCTTGCGCTTCTTCTTTTTCTGTGAACTTGACTTTTCCCTGTCTTTCTCCCTTTCGGTAATGCTGCTGGAACTGGAGCCATGGGATCCTAAGCTATGACTTCGAGACTGACCACTGCTTGACATGCTGGCTACCGATACTACGGGTTTTGAAACGGTAACGATACTAGAAGACGCAGTACTACGAAGGTGGTGCTTATTTGAACTACCTGAGTCGTTTTTTGATAGTGATAAAGATGAGGATTTACTCTTCTTGCTAGATTCCAAACTTGAAATGTGACTTGAACTCGAACCATTTACGGGTGAAGTGCTATGCTTAAAGTGCTGTTTCGAATTTAGATATAAATCATGCTTTTCAGATGATGATGATGATGATTTGTGATGGTGATGATGGTGGTGGTGGTGATGGTGATCACTACTGCGTGAATACGAGGAGTCCATTTTAAGTCTTTTCTCTGGTACGTCTGAATAAAGCTTAACACGGTCATAATCAGAGTCTGATGTCTTAGACTTGTTTCCGGAAGTACTTGTTGCGATAATTGTATGCTTCGAGCTCCCATGACTATGAGAAATATTCGACATTAGAAGATCCTCTACCGACTCATTTTGCCCCATGTCTTCTGATGGAATCGACAGCGTATACGAGCCACATGTACTTTGAGGAGGTTTATGAGAGCTGGATGATTTGCTTGGCGTGGGTGCTCTTAAAGACGACCATGACAAAGAAGATGACGAAGATGACGAGTGAGATTTTCCTGACTTTCCTTTGCTTATACTACTAGATGAGTTGCTGTGACTACTAGTAGTCATGCTTGAACAACTTCGACCTTTTTGAAGGTAAGCTGGCGAAGGCATATGCATATTATGTGACCTGGAACGATATTGCGAAGCTGGGTGAGTGAAATAATCAGTCTTATTAGTCGAATGTGAACTGGAGCCAGAACGACTTTTAGATAGCAGTTCGTTCACGCAGGATCCTCTTAGAGCATGAGGCGGTTTATAGGGAATCGCCCTTAACGTGATCTTCTTGCTGTACGTTTCTATTAGTTTACCTACGGGATGGCATGCTTTTCCTAACACTTTAGAACCAAATATGGCCAAATCGGAGTCTTTACACACGATAGCGCCTCGACTATCTCCTGTGAAATTTAAAAGGTTTACGTTCTTGTTAACAAATATTTTGACATCAACGGTATTAACTCGCATCTTTGACTTACGTAAATAGTGTTTATTGGAATGCTGAACTTTCATGAGCCATCCACACGCCGCGCACTTTGTAATCGAGAGAAAATCACTATCAGGATGCGTCCCAAATAATGAGATATCTAGTAGGAATTTCATTAAAAACACTCATAAATATTAATGGCAATATTATTTTGGAATAAAAGTGCTTGTTTTGAAATAATTACATCTGGGTGGTAATGGTGTAGATTGATGATGAACCCTGTACTGGTCAGGAGGCATGTATGCATTCTGAATCTTGCGCAAATCTGTGTATTATTTGTATGTATGTATTAACAAAATAATCATAGTACAAACCATAATAACTGTAACAATTTCAGTTTTTTTCTACTAAGCTATTTAAAAAACAAAATGACTTATTTAAAAAAGGGGTATACCTAAATCTGTAGGTTGTTCTGGAAGGTTCCAACTGGACCAAGGCTTTCCCATTAACTTCTGCATTCTGCCGTCGGGAAAATCCCGTTCCGGCACCACACGGATCTCCTCCACCTTCTCCCTCCTATGACGTTTATCCCCGGATTTCCCAATTCTGACTGCGTTTAACGTCTGGCGACGAAACTGTTCCGAAAAATAATACTGCAAAAGAAAAATAATTCAATCATGAAGCACAACAGTATTAACAAAATGATCAGGAAACATAAATGATTTAATTAAAGGTAAGGTGACTTAAACTTAAGCTGATGACTTAAACTAAGTTTAAACTCCAACACTAATATTTTCTTTGACATGGCGATTAGCGAAGTCTGAAACGATTGTGAATTTTTGAATAACTTAAAAATTAACATAATCATTAGACAACGATCGCGGACCTGTGACCTGGCATTTTGACCCGAATTATCAGATCCATGATGTAAATACGTAACTAGGTACTACGAACTAACTAATCAATGTCAATGTATTAGATTTGATGCATCCATAATTTAATAACTGACATTAAAATGAGTCTACTGTAATGATACCTTTTAGGAATTTTAATTTTTAAGGTAAATTCAAAGTATAACTTTGCATATACTACTGTGTAATTTTAAACTTCAGCGATTAAGTGACCATGTTAACATCGGCAACAACCCCGTTTAATGAAATTAAAAAACTACCTATGAAGTTTTCAGGTAAAGTTGCCTACTGCCAATATTGCGAAGACTTGCAGCCCTCTCAATTTTTTATGTTGTAAGGGCAGTACCACGGATTTATTATTATTTTACTGTTTTTCAATAGACCAACGAGAAGCGAAGTAGTTTATCGAGTAATTTAAATCCAAAGGTTGCCACAAACAGAATGAAAGTAAAGAGACAATAGAAAATACTATAAATTTCATTTGAAGAGTATGAATACCGATGCAGACTGACGATAAAAAAATCTACGACGAAGAGTAAAAGAAAAAAACTAGCCAATTTTGACTACCAGTCGTGAAATACGCCTTATTATGTATACTCATCTCACAGAGATAGCCACTAAACTAACTATAAGACTAAAACAGCAGGAAAGCAGCGCTGCGGTGGCAACTTGGGAAAATATCGTTATCATCAAACTTCAAATTGCTATACCCAGCTGCTTGTTGTTGTGATACCTAGAGCGAATAACTTTCCACCAGAGGGCGAAAAAGTCTCAGTTGTGAGTATACTAACGAGAAACGTGTAACGCAAATGTGTAACTACTGAAAGAGTCGACCCGCCACCCCCTTGGGGTTGCCCCAAACATTGACAAAACGAAGGTAATGTATTTTTATAAAAGTAACGACTATAGGTCAAAGCGACAATGTGAAAGTTTAAAAGAAAGTGTAAAAGTTTTTGGTAAAGAAGTAAATGTGAAGTCTTTCAAATACTTAGGAGTGACCATAGACTCAACATTATCTTTTAATAGACACCTTTAGCAAGTAGACAATAAGGTCACAGCATCATTAGGTCGACTAAGGACAATTAAAAGAACCATATCAAAAAACAAAGTGAAAGTCTCTATATCAGCATTTGTTACAAGTGTTACAGACTATGGGCTTACCGTCTGGACGGCCCAATCAGAATTAGAAATAAGCAAAATTCAAATAAAAATAAACAAATTTTTGTGTTAACTCGAATATCCAAAGATGATGTACAAGCACAGTAAACGAACTAATTCAAGGGAAAAATTTACTCACTATTATAGAAAAGAAAAAAGTGGCACTGGCAAAATTTATTTTTAAATTTAGAGATAATAACATGTTTAAGAACTGGTTTGAGGCAACAGAAAAGTCACACGCTAACTTTCCGCGGATGAAAGTTCCTATTGAAATCTGGAATTACTTAATGAGCAAGCAGGTAATAAAATTAGACAATACAACAAGTTAGAATCAACTTGCCTCAACTGTGAGCAAGCATCTTGTGGACAGCACTAAATTTGTTAAATAATTTAAGATTAAATTAATTTTATTAATGATATACGACTAGGATTGTTTTATTGGGATTTGTTAAATGATCATAGGAATTTTTACTCTCTTGTGTTATGGTATGGCAAAGCAGTTATTATGTANTTAAATGATCATAGGAATTTTTACTCTCTTGTGTTATGGTATGGCAAAGCAGTTATTATGTACAGATACTTTATTAACACGTTATATAAAATTGAATCTTGAGCCCCATCTTCGAACTCATCAGAGCTATCGACCATATCTATCGATTGGTGAAAACAGACAGACAGACAAAGATGATCTCATTAACTACTGAATATTTAATCTTTCAATAGTTAATAATAGATCAATATTACAAAGTACCACCAACGAAGGCGTACGGCTGTCCTTAAACTAGATAACCCATTTAGTATTCCAAATTTCCAAGTCTGAACAGAACAGTTGTCGTGGATTTATCACCAGTTGTAGGGAACTAATTGGGAACTAATGTAGGGTAGCCCTGAATATCTTATTTATACCCTAGTTATCCATAGCAACTTCTAAGGTCAACAAAATGTTTGTTTGACGAACTTGGCCAGACACCATGATCACACAACACCACATCGAATATTGGCGGATCTATTCTTTACAACGGTTTCGCCGTGTTAACTGAAGCTTACTATCCCTGATTAGCACCAGTCATTAACCTGTACTTGAGCAAAATATACTAGTTCTTAACTATCGCATCGAGACAGTTTTTCTTCCTTTTGCTTTTTAACCCTGGTGGGTGACGCCTAAAAAAAAGTCATATCTACATTTAAGATAACATTATATGCAGCGTCAGCAGTGCCTTATTAAGAGTATTAATAAATTATACTACTACTGCTGTTACCACTCTCAACTTTGCCGCCTGATTAACTAGTTACTAAGTAAATTCAAATATTAAAATACTTTACACTAGTACACTAATATGCTCTTAAGATTTTTCTTGTTGTTACGTTTGGTGACGAGAAAATTCCTGTGTAGATGTCGAAGTATAGTTTACTAGATAATTTTATGATGGCTTAACACCGCATCAGTTCTTACAAGCACGATATTTGTTTTCTCCTGCTCAATCTGATGTAGTTTCCTCTTGTTTCATCTTAATTCTCAAATTCATACTTTAATCGTTGCATTCAACGACCCAAATTCCTACACCATAAGCCAGTCAGAGAGTGCCTTCAAGTTTCGGAAGTGTTGTCCTTCAATTATAATTTCACCGGGATACAAAATAACGTTTTAAATATTTGACTTTCGGTACGGCAAATATACAGCCATTACAGCCATACCACACTAATTACCGCTAATCCTTCCACAACGGTATCGTTGACGAGATCTTGATAGAAATTATTCTAAGGTTCATTCCCTTCAAAATTGTGCGTGATCTGGTGTATTTGGTGCGAAGCGCATACGGTGGGCGTTGTTACGAAATTTAATCGATTCGATGATAACTGATCAAATGAAAAATGATTCGATAACGCAATAACGCTACCACAGATACTTATTCGTTTAATCAACTAGGACTAGAGTTGCAGCTGATCATCACAATAAAATTACGAGAATGCTGACAACGACAAATGAATGTAATGGAAATGTTTGCAGTACTTCTCCACAAAACAAAAAACAATTGTAATTTGCTTACTTTTTTTAGAGATAAACGGGACAGTGTACTCGCAGCGTCGCGGCCTCACGAAAACTTTATGGTGACGCCAAGAAGTCGTAAAAGGAAAAATTGTTGCACCGCAGAAGATAATTGCGACACCGCTTCAAAAATGTTCACACAGCATCAGTAATTTTAGCAATAGTAATAATAATACAAACTAATAATAATAATACTGAACACTATCTGCTGATTCTCTGACTTTTCTTGTCGTCGTAATTAGTTTTACAAACATACACAAAACAATTCGTAGCAGAGAATCGCAAAACTACAAAAACTACGATGTTTTTTCTGTCGTCGTCACTTCTTCTGCCTCAGCTCTCCTCTTTCGTATTTTTTCCCCTTTTCTGTTGTGACTGTCTTGTTCTTTAACACACAGCACAAGTACTTACTATTTTAGTACTAGCCATGGCCACTACCACCACTTCTACTAATAATACAAATACAACAGCTCTCCTCCAAGACGTGTGTAGTATGGTGAGTATTAGCACATTAGCAGTTGTTGCAGCAAGAGACGAGGACGAGACGAAGAACAAGAGACAAGAGCAAAAAGACACAGTTCATTGTTTAGTGAGAGCTGAAGAGGAGCAGCATGAAGATGAAGAAGGAAAACGCAACGAGCGAGTGCTCTGTAAAAATGTAGCAATAGTAGTAGTAGTAGTAGTCGTAGTATTGTCCACGATGACGATATGATACCAATGCGTGCCGTGTGAAATCACTGCTTTCTGCGCTGTGTACACGGTTCGCTGAGTTGCTTTGGTGTGTACGTAACGTAATAATAAATTGTAATATATGTGTGTGGTTACGTTGCCGTAATAATAATAGTGCTGCTGCTTTGTGTTGATGTGTGCTCTCCTGTTGTAGTTTTTGTCTTGTCCCTTGAAATCTTTAAAAGGGTTGGCGAGAGAGAGAAAATGCGTATTGGTTGTAGTTGGTGGATGATGTATATTAGTGTATGTTTGTATATTGCCTTTTTTCTGGTAGTTAGGTCGGCACTTTCCACTCGCCTGCGTTTCTCCGAAACTGGTTAAAATTAACTAAAAAACCGGAAATGAGTAACTGTAAACAGACAAACTTGAGAGAGTCGTCAATTAATGAAATGAAGTAGAGACTTTCACAGTAAAGTAGCGGAGAAAAAAGCTGATGTTGGATGGGATGGTTACGAAAAAACAAAATTCACGGTTGACGATCAGACGATTGTATTTTTTCTTGTGCGTGCGGCGTTTTCGGCTAGCAAGTTAGTTATAAGCTCAAGCGGTTTCAGTTTTCCGTCTACGTTTTCAAACAGAGATAATAATGAATGATGTAGAAGAAGAAATAGTTGTGACTTGAGAGAGGAGAAAGATCATGATGACAACTGATGCTGATGCAAGGTCATGATGATTTTAATGAGGATGAAACAACTGACTGTATGTAATGACGACAGAGATGTTGATTGATTTCTTTCAGTTAGCCAGCATGAATGAGAAAATGTTGGCGGAGAAAACTAGTTGTATTCGTAGACCACCTATTTTTGTTCCCTTTTCTCTGGTGAAAAAGTAAAAATGTGATGTCAATGAAACCAAAAACGAGTATGGAATTGAAGGACGGCAGAAAATCGACTTGACGATGTACATGCAAAAAAGAAGAAGGATATTGAGGAACGGTGATTCGTGAAGAGGACTGTTATATTGGTGGTGGAGTAAGGATTTGTTGTTCAATCCAAGTTGTAGTCTTTGATGCTCGCTCACACACAAGTAACACCAGTGCTGTGTAGATAGAACCAAACTGACTGCCGAGATGACGATGAGTTAAAAATGTTACGAGAGTCTGAAGCTGCAGCAATAGTAGCAGTTAGTATCAGTACAGATATAACAGCCATGTAGAAAAAGAAGGAGTAACAGAGTTTCTATCTGTTAGTGAATGAGGAGAACAGAGAAGGAGAGGAGACTTCTATTCCTTTTCACAGACTTCCTAGCCGAGAAGAGTTTTGCTGCCAACTAATAACAACAGGACAGCAACCACACACTGCCGTGTGTAGTATCAGTGTAAATAGCAAAGCGTAAGTTTTCTCATCAGAGAAAAATAGGGAAGAACAGAAAGGAACTGTGAGAGTCGCAGTCGGTTTCACACGAAGGGCAATAATACAAATAATACAAAATACAAAACCAACCAACAAGCTACGTGTCGGTGTCGTCGGGTATGTGTGTGAGTAGAAGGGATGTGTAACATTAGGACGACGGATACGCGATATATGGACGTGTAACACTTATAAATAGAGGACTTGACAAAGGGAAACATCAGCAGAGAAACGGGCAAGTAAAATGGAGCAAGTTAGGGAAACGAGAAGCTTTACCACAAGGTAACACAGGGTAGCAAATAGCGACAAGGAAACACAGTAGTGTGCAAGCCTTGGTTGATAGTGGTTAGTTTTTTTAGTAGTATCGCATAGGTCGGTCCGGTTGGTGTGTAGCAGAAATCTGGGATGTTGTCAAGGCACTTGCACTTCTTCAACATCGCGTCGTGGTGAGGATTCAGAAAGGTAATGCCGACCGACCGACTGCGACTACATTTTGAGAAGCGAAAAACCCCGTCTTCTCGCGTAAAAACATACGATTACTTTGAATATTATTTCATGGGGAAACAGAACAGGGAAGGCAGAAAGAGAAGCATGAAAATCAAACGGCGGCGTTTATCTCACGTATTATAAAAGGCAAAAAATAGTGTGTGGGTAGTAATAAGAGTATACAATTTCTAGAGGGATATGATGATACTAGGACGGCCACGACGATCATTGTGGACGTATATGAGCAAATTGATGTAGAGCTTCAGCTGTATTATGCTGGTGTGCTAAGTTCAGTGCTTGGCTTGCGCTTGCTGGTTCAATGTACTAAACACGAAAACACGCGGATGAAGCGTATTCACCATATTATTATTTATACGAGTTCATTTTAAAGGGATTCTCCTTAATACCAAAGACGTAGGTGTAACCATTTAAACAGTTCCGCGGATTCTCGACTTGTGACCAGGCTTGCTTCAGTTCATGAGTAAACTGGTAATTGTAAATATAATATAAAAAACAAATGCTCTAAACAAGCAAGTTATTTATTAATAAAATATACTTTACGAATTTTATAAATTAACTAGAAGCCCGCAATGCACGCAGGACAAAGCATGTATATTCTAGACCCATCCAATCGTCCTTCCCTTTAAAATTTCCTCCAAAGTTAACTCTGAAATTTCCTCCAAAAATCCCCCCAAAAGAATCCAAAGATTTCTCCATAATTCAATCCAAAATTCCCAGCACACTGTACATGCACAGAGCATCAAAGTGAATCCCCAATAAATATTGCACATATCCATATACATTGCAAGCCACCTACGTGTGTGGATAAATGAAATATTTAGTGGCTTGACGCAAATGGGCACTCGGAGGGGTAAATCTGATTTTAAGTTCGAAATCCTCGAGGTCGAAACCCCTCATTTTCTGGGTTTGATCCCCTGGCTTTATAAATGAAATTGACACCGTGAGTTGGGTAGGGGTTAAGGGGCTGTGAGTGTGGCCGGCCACACTCACAGTCAGGTTAATGTTAAAAAATCGCGGAACACAAAGGAGATTCTGCACCGTTTGCAACGGCCACGGCCATACTCACAGTCAGGTTAGACGATTATAGGTTAGATTATATATGATCGACATGTGAGCTGGTTGCAATCGTACTCATGTATACCATTGTAATCTTGGGGCATCGCGAACAAACCGGTAGATTTAGATTTAGATGATGAGGAAAATGCCAGGGGTCTTAAATCTGCCAAATGTTCTCCGAACGGGAAAACAACAAGGTGATCTCGGTCAGATGTTCTCCTAGTAAAAAATGATGTTTTAAATGGG
>JAHZNB010002313.1:0-12351 GCA_027744295.1 Callyntrura guangdongensis | reverse complement strand
AACTTGCCTTCTGAACGGCTCCTTTCATCGCTGGCAATTATTGCTATTAACTACTTTTTCTTTAAATGAATCAGACAGTAGGTATTGGACAATATTTCCAAACAATGACGCCAGGATCCCAATCGGTGTTAGCAGAAACATCGCGATTCAGTTAACAGTTTCATATTTAAAACTTTCACAGAAACAAAATGTTTTGCATAACTTCATAACTTATGACGTTTTCCAAAGTTTGACCCATATTGGTTGGCCCCTTCGACCCCCAGGGGGCCGCAAAGGAAATTGTTACCCCATATAACTCCAAATGCTAAAACCGTTTGATGACGGTTTCGACAAGACTCGTAATGACAATAGCTTTCACATGAAAAGTGGAATTTTAGTTTTTGGTATTATCCCACAAAGTCGGTAGTCGGTAGATACTTATTTGGATTGACACTATGTTATAAAATCATGAAAGATAAACATGGTAAATCGGTGCTTTAGTGTAAATGAACTCATAAAAACGTTTTTTGCGTCATGTGTCAACTGCACTATGTGGTTCATAATTGACAATTGATGAAAATGTTATTCAGACGAATGAAGTTACAACTAAAACACTCAAAACAACTTACAAACCTTGTATGAGATTATGTTAATCATTCTTTGACGGAAGCGGAATCAAAAAAATCATTCCTTTTTAACACTAAACCAAGCATCATACTAAAATGAGAAGGTAAAAAAGCGTTACTTTCTCAATGCAGATAAAAGATAAACCGCTGCTGAGTAAAATAGAAACCGCAAGTCAGTGGCTGTGGGCATGTGTGGAGATTTGAATGTAGACAAAAGACATGTAGACATGTCCGCATGGACTGGAACGATGATAAGCTGGCAAAATATCATAATTACATTAGTCATAAACAAATTTTCATTATTATCATATGACACCGTTGCTATTAGGTAGATGGCAATAATTTACTCAGAAAGCATATATTTGTTGGTTATAAAAATTCGGGTTTAACTGGTCAGTACAGTAGACATGATACACACTGTGCATAGTACATAGCACAGCTAAACTGGCAAAATACTTTATACACAAACAACACAGACTCACTAATGATGGATGATGATGGGCATAACATTGGCATTGTACAAATAATCCCTATGGCTGAGTCAACTGACTAATAGTGAGAACATATTACGGATGTAGAAGCTAGCTGGACATGTCGTGACGTGACACCAAAATTTGTCATCATGATATCCTATCCATACGGTAGATTATCCTATCTCGTATAGCCCCACCACCACGAAGAAACTACCAAACTACCTACAACTACAACCCAGTTCATCTGCTTATTGGCACTGGTCATCAAATTATATTATTCACTAGAGACAGTTGTGCTGGTACGTACGTACAGACAGCATAGCGTAGCAATGAGTTTTTTATATTGCAAGTCGCAACCATTTACTGGATCGAACATTTCCCAACTTACTCTTACTCTTACTTACAACTCTCTGACATTTCCACAATGGCAAATGGGGAAATTCGATGATCGGCAGTTGGCAGCAAGCTGTGTAGCGAAGTATGAAATACATCTTAGAGAAATTGCAAAAGAAGCTTCCAGGACTATTTTTAGAATTTTGTTGTGGAGCATGGAAAGGAAATACTAAACTTAGTGGAATTTGTAGACACGATACCCTCAAGAGACTTTCCATGAAAGTAACGTAGTTGAATTGTGAATGTATCCAAAAGCGGAATAAACAGCACACATTCAGTACTGGGCTGGGAGTTTGGACATGACACAACGTAGGAAGGGTTTTTTCCTGGTCGGACAACTATAAAACTTAGTTTTTATGTGCTCTACATATAAATACTTAATATCCACATAACTTGAAAATACATAATATAATATATAGTGATGCAACATGGTACACCACAGACAACTGCCAAGGAAGTTTAATCTGTTCCATGTAGCAAGATGCGAGTCTTAAATTCTTTCCCATGTACATAGCAAGTCCAGAAAAGCTGCTACTGCTGGTGGCTGGTGCTGACTGATCACAGATTGTTTGTGATTTGTATTTAAAGAAAATTAGTAAACTTACCCCAGACAACATACAGTAGTAATCACATTCGTATTCCGCTGCTGGCAATAATAATTTTTATCCTGTTTCATTAATACGCAAAAAAGTTGTGTTTGCTGACAATGGCGGTACGATTGTCAAGAATATCTGCAACAATTATTGTAGCTTTTGTATAACCTTGTCCTTCTCAAAAGTCAAAGTTACGCTGTACGATCATACGATAAACATTTTTGGATGAAGCTATCCATGATATATACATACACACATACACATTATTATTATACAATGTGATCTAATCCAATCCTCATACACATACAACATAATAATTTTAGCAAACCTTCTTACGGACAACTAAAAAAGTTGTATATAGTCGTTTTCTGAAGGACATGTGGCAAGCATGCTTTTCAGTAATACAGTACATTTATTGATGCACACACGGCTAGGCTGATGGCCGATCTAATTGAGTGAATTTCAGTATTTTGTTCCATAATCTCAACCCATCTTGAGCTCTTAGTAAAATTAGTGTATCGTTCGTGGGCACAAAAGTGTAACAAATACAGACCATAGGCGTTGCACTTAGCGTCACTCACTCACAAATCAAGTTGAGAACGAAGTATAAAAATACACCTTGTGCGGCTACAGGTTATTCCAGTACGTATACAATATTATTTTCATGAAAATGTCAGCGTTTTATGCATGCTCATGGTAAGCAAACAATTATTATTTATGGTTTCGCTAGGTTCTCATGCTTGTCATAATCAAATGTAGAAAATATTATTTTGTTTGGCACATAAAAACTTTTAGGTATATATAATATGATGTGTACATGAACATAATACACATTTAGGTGCAAACTATTTGTTCTAGCTCTCGGCTCTCAGCAAGTGACATCTTTTACAGTGTTTTCATATAATAGAGAGATAAGATAGAAGAATATTACACACACCTTTCTACTACAGTGTGAGTTGAAAGTAAGCTAGAGCTCTTTTATTAACGTTTACACAAGCTTTATCGCTGAACGAATTGTTATTGTGGTTGCAGAGAATGTGTGGAGGAGTGACGGGATTTTAGGGCAAATTTTGCACACGTTTTGTATTTTCGAATTTTGAACAACTTTTCGAGTGCTTTTAATCTACAAAGTTGTTATTGTGTATAGAGATCACATTGAAAAAACAGAAAGGACAAAACAAACAAAGAGTTTTGTCGTGTGGTATTATTGAATGTAGTGTAAGTGTAAAGACAGCTCCATCCCTCTTGTCTTGTTATCTTTGTGAGTAGTAGCAAAACTCGCACACCGCACTCCTACCTATTATACAAAAAGCCCACCTTCATGTCGTCGGTCTACTTCATGTACTCAAAAATTACGAATTGAAGTCTAAAGCCTTAAGGAAGCAACGACTGGCAACGAGGTGGGATTTATAATATGATTTATGCTGTTAAATTTGAGAGAGACGACGGAAAGTTTCAGAGCGTTTGCCAGTTTTTTTTGTTGGTGTGTTTATTTCATTTTGCCGTTGTTGTTGTTTACGTCGCATCGTCGTATCGCAAAGCTTTGCTATAAATAAATATGCGTTAACACAACCAAATTTCTTCATTTATGAAACAGTGAAAATATACTGGTTGTAGTCGCATTTATTAATTCTAGGGCTGTGAAGCCATTTTTATGCAGTTGCATCAGTCGTGAGTGTCATTCTGCACCGTTGGGTTTGTGACCTCTTCTATGTTACAAAAGGGCATAGTAAACCAGGAAGGTGACGAATAACTAATTAGACTATTATAGGTGAATAATATCTAATATTTGCCTGAAAAGAGCAAGGGTTGCTTATCCATTGGCGACCATTTGACGACAGTTTCACTGTATCATCAAAGATATTATATTAGTGTGATTTTATCGAGCAAAACTAGCAACGTATTTCATTCATACTTCTCTTTCCATCAAACAAAGTGATAAATTGATTTCATTTGAAATTATTCTCTAAATTACCAGTTTACAAAATTTTGTGATTTTGTCGGGCACCCACGGCATAGCCAGAATCTTAGAAATTCCTTCATTCATTCTTCATTTCTGAAAACCAAATATTTCGCTCTTATTAATGACCGTGTTTACCACTTTGCCACCTCCATACACACAATTGCTTCTATGCTTTATAGCATTAAAGCAATGTGTTATGAAATGACCCAAATTCCTAAAATAATACCATTTGTCTTGTAATGTTCTTCCCATCAGGCAAGCATCAACAAGCCGTTCGAACAAGATTGATCACTTTTGATCTCATCATCACTGTAAGACCTAGTACATCAACATCTTGCGGGAAGCAGTAAACTAACAGCCCAGTAGAAGTGATAAGATACACCAATTCAATCATCCAATCCAACATATAACCGGCATGTTCTCCTTCACCAAAATACTTTCCATGATATAGGACAAGAGAACAAGTAGTATCGAAGTGTATGTGGTTCTACTTTTGAGACCTTATGTTAACCAAGCACTTTTGGTTTGTACAAACAATAGAAGCCTAATAGCTGAGTGAAAAGTGTTTGCAGTCTTGACTCTGACTCGTGACCAAAGTTGCGTTGACCAAGGAACTTTTCCATCGTCATAGGTCAAGTGTACAAACAACACATATACTATTCGTGAGTGGATCGTTTTTTTGCTCTACTTTTTATGTATCTTTTATATTACAAACAAATATTTTAGTCTCAATTTGACTTCAAACTATATAACAGGTTATAAGTTACCGAGATTTAATTGGAAAAAAACACCGAATCATGGACACTGAAGCTAATCGCAATACAATGAACATAGATCACCCGACAGGGTCACAACCAACTCTTGGCACAAATCCAAACTTTCCGAGTTTAAATTGGGGGGAACCAAAATCTTTGATTACAGATTCGGTCCCCCCTTTACGAGGTGGGAAAAGCTCTCCATGCAGTAGTCCAATCACTGCCAATTCTCCGGGTGCATTAGGACTTCCCATTCCTTCTCCAATAATTACGAAGAGAACCAGAACTAATTCCACGTAAGTTTAAAAATTTAGCACAGTATACAGTAAATAAGCCTGTGAAAAAAATGCTGACATGAGAGGTTCAATGGTGTTGTCTATTGTTTTGATTGAACTTAACATTTACAATTCACTCACGACTAACCGTATTAGTTTGTTCAATTGTTTCATGAAATAATTTCCCGAAAAATTAACTACGTGATTGTTTTTCTCCTTTGGAATTACTAGTATTGAAGGAGAGTACGTACCCCGTCAGGATGATGAAGTCCAATTCCGGTTGTGTCCGATTCCCCCAAAGTCAGAAAAGTTCCAAGCCATACATGTTCGTATAGTCAACTTTACGCCAGATGTCCACCTCAAGTGGGATTCTCCTTTGCACGAAGAAGAAAAGAGCGAGTAAGTTTTGCATTTCAAACAAATTGTAGAATTTGCGACAGCCTACACTAATGTATCATTTTCGTGTTAAAGGTTAATTCAAACATTTGTGGTGGATTGATCAAGTTATCCTTTCTTGCTGAAAAGTGCACAACGCAAATATTGAAATTAAGAATGAAACAATAATGGGGAATGGAATCGATGATAATCACAAACTGTCAACAAAATTCGATTTTACAGATATACAATGCACTTTTTATTCGCTTGTATTCATTTCTCTGGAACGGTACACGGTGATAAATTGCGAACGTTTTGTCGTTTCATGCACTAACAAATGGAATTTATTTTTTTCGAAATTCTTAAGACATTTCACAAGTATGCTGAATGGAAGCGGACAGCTGAACTGAAACTGCTCCGAACAAATAAAATGTATTCTAAATGTAAATACACAATTAAATATAAATGTACATTGTGCATGAACTAAATTAATGGAAAACGGTTTACTTTGAATGTGAAATATTATTCCAACTCTAATATGTACATATTAAACTAAGACATACTTACAGACTTAAACGGCAAGATGTGAACTGAACGTAGGCGATTGTTCCCTCCCACAATAATTGTAGCCTCATTTATGTGCGTCTCCGTACTCTGTACGCTTTATCTTAGATAATATAGCCAAAAACCAATAAATGCTCCTGGGGGAAAACTAGTATGTTACACTATTGCAAGTACAATCATTATGTTTGTAAATTATATGCATGAAAAATAAAGCTTACATATATTTGACAACTGTCTTGCATCTTGTATGGTTGTTCACTTTAACATGAGCTGTTTGCGTTAGGAATATTAAAAGCAAAGACATTCTGTACTAAAATATAGTGAAATGGCACATCGTTGAATCAAAGGAACGTCGTCCATTTATAGAAAATCGTAAAACCGCGGAAGCTGGCTAATCAACCATACAAATAATAAATAAAGTATGTACAGGCACATATTTTTGAAACCCACCAATTTTTTATTTTCCACCAATGATGCTGATACTCTATACCATAATTTTTTGCATTTTTCCCCTACAACTGACTAGAGTTGGAGCATTATAAACATGTAACGGTCATTTACAAGCAATCAAGCATAGCGTGGTCAGAGCGTTTCAAAGCTTGCGGAGCCTTCACCACTTTCAACTCTTTATTATTATTGACCTTTTTGCTCTTAGTTTTTCGGACAGTTTCTTTTTCAGCTTTCTTGCCGTCTTCAGTAACACCAGGGCCTGCCATTGCCCTTGCCAAAGCTGCAGCTATTCTGGGATCTTTTAACGCAGCCTGGGCTTGTGTAAAGTCCATCAACCCAGCATTTACTAGCATTGCTGCCGTTAAGCCCCCTGCATTTTTCTCGTCTATTTCGGTCTGGCGTGTTGCATTTGTTTCTTTCGTCGTTGCTCCAGCTCCTGGAGATGTTTCCTCCTCCTCCTCGTGATCATCTTCGTCATTTTCCTCTTCTTCACCCTCACTGTCAGACTGATTCTCATCATCGCTGTCATCCGTAGGAATTTCTTCCAGGTCCAAAACCCCACTTTCTGTTTCCCTTGGATAATAATCATCTCCGTCAACAATGGAATGAGAACCGGAGATTCGGTTCCTGTTCTTTCTAAGATGAATACCAACGTCATAAACAAAGTCTAGACCGATATTACAAAGCCGTACATCCAATCGCAAAATGGTTTTGTTATTTCTCATTCCTAACGCCAGATATTCTCCGCCCTTTTTGCCCAAGTCATTTGAACTAACATCCAACTCCCGAATTGCTTTGTTGTGGAAAAGCATTTTTCCAAACACGTACGCCGACTCTTCACCCAATTTATTACCTCCCAGGAACAATGCGAGCAAACTTGTATTTTTCACCAAGGCGTGTCCAAAATCACATCCAGCTGCATCTGTAAACGAATTTAATCGAGCATCTAGCATGGAGAGATGAGAGTTTCTGGTGAGGGCAAACGCCAATGCTTTTCCGCCGGCGTTGTGAATTCGATTACGTGCCACGCGAACCGTGTGAAGTGTGTGCATGGGATGGGATTTTTCTTCAATCAACAACCGAGCCACTGCTCTTGCTCCTACGTCACCGATTCTGTTATAATTGAGGTTGAGATATTTCAGATGTGGCATTTTGAGTATTCCTTCACGAATTAGCGTTTTGCACTGTTCCCCACTGACATGACTTCGAAGCAGCTCAAATTTCTCCAATGAAGGCGATTCAGCTAGCGCTGCAACGAATATGGGGCATTGTGATACAATCAATTTACAACTTGTGAGAAATATAAAAACAAACGTTCATACAACATCAAATACTCACCTTTTGCTAGGTTTATGCAATCTGTGTCAGTAAACTTGAAAAATCTATCTTCCCAGTCAAGTCCGGTCTCCACCATTTCGTACACAATCGTCATTTCCTTCAAGTTTGTAAATATCGGCAAAATTTGACTGAAATCTATATGACTTGAGTCCTTTCTGTCCATCTCTGGATTTCTTTTCTCCTCTGGAGTGATGTAATCTGACTCTATTTTCGACTTGGGACTGTTATCTTGCTTTTTATTCTTCTTTTTACTAGTCAGCGATTTAACAATGTCTTCACTGACGGCCACGCCCTTATCATCAGGATCTTGAAACATAGTATCGTCACCAAAGCCGACATCAAATTCGTCATCAGGGCCCCATCCATTATCTCCTTCGAATGTTTGAGCGACAACCTCTTTAGCAGGAGTTCCAAAGCAAATTGGAATCACATTTTGTATGTGCAAACGAATGACCTCTGGACCGACCAACAGCAGATCCTCTTTTAATTTTTCAATATCATCATCCGCCGGATGAAATTTTTCAATTGCATCCCACGCGTGTTTTTCCATGTACATTCGCCGCCATGATTTGTCATGATCTTTGATATCAAAAACCTAACAAGTTGATGTACAAAATCAAATTTGATTTGAGATCGTGTCACCATTATAAATCGTTAAGACTTTAAATTACAATGTACTAAAACTACCTTTTTTTCTATTTTAAATAAATTTTTATTTGTAAATACCTGCCATCGATCACGAGCTTGCCTTTCCCAATAGTACTCGTCTGGAATTATTTTTACAGCCAATTCAAAAGGAACCAAATCAAGTTCTATTTCCTCAATGATATGAACTCTATCCCAATCTCTAAAATTTAAATAGCAAGTTTTTCAATTTGTCAAACTTTGTTAGGAGAATTTAAGATGGTTTTTACAGGAAACCTTATTTACTTTAAATGATCCAAAATATTAGGAATTGGCTCATATTCCGGAAACTCGTCGTCCACTTTCTCCGGTTCCAGCGGTTTCCCTGTTGTTGCGTCCACCCTGGGTTGGTCGTTATCATCGTCGTCATAATCATCGTAGTCTATATCCCCGGCTTCGTAGTCTGCAACTCTTTGATCATAATGCTCTTTCTTTTGGATATACTCAGCCAAGTCCTTTTCCCATTTTGCTTTTCGCTGCTCGTAATCTTGCACTTTAAGATCATTGAAATACTCCACTAGTTTGTTGTAGAATAGAAATTCGTCCACAACCAGATTTAAACACTGTTGAGCTAGTGTCGGGGGAAGATCCTTGTCCCATGTGGGGTCTTCAGAGATTAGAAGGCGACCTGCGTACGATTTTTGTAGATCTGTCTCATTTAGTTTTTGAGTGTAGGCTCGAAGAATTGTTTTTGGAATGGTGTATGGCACCTTCATTTTGTATACTTTATTTAATTTTGAAAAATATGAACCAATTAGGCGTTAAAATGATGAAATACTTGTGAATTTGTAGGTGAAATGTGCCCCATTTATCCAATGGTTTGACTAAAAATTTTGTTTACACCGAAAAACTGGCCTAGCTAGACCCAACATAAACCATAAACATTTTGATGTACTTTTCTTTAACATTATGTGCATATATTTTATTTTATTTATTTTATTCTGGACGTTTGATCAATAACAAAAAATATTTGTAAATGTAACCAAGTGCAAAGCTGCTTAAAACAGGAAAATCGATACCACTGCTCAGTAGCGTAATTCATTGGTGTTGAAAAGAAAGGCAGGGGTACATCCAATGTTCTCTCTGTGATTTTGACTTTTCATCGATCAAATGAGACCAACATTAGGTTCACTGCAGACAATCCTGATGAACCGCCCACCAAAATTTTGCCTCCTAAGAAAATAATTATTGTGACACAATTGTAAATAAGATTGTCAATAAAGCTTTAATCTGTGCGTACATTTGCTTTTAAAATGTACCTTCAAACGATAATTCCAAACAAATCTGTGGCTGTCCAAGCTAATTTCAATAGAGTGGATACTCTGGGTCAAATAAACTATAGCTCCCATTATTTTGACATATTGGATTCCATTTTGGCCAGTTGGTAAAGAATGATTGTCCTTCATATGCACTGGATACACTAATGAAATAAAAAATGAAGGTGAACTGCACAATCGTCGATTTCAACATTTGCTTGCATGAGCTTATAAGATCAGGCATCTGGAATACAAACCTGGTAGCTAGTCCACAATCGAGACAGAATGCTGGACATAATTTTGTTTCTGGGAAATTGTTGTATCCGACCTCCATTCACGGATATGATATCTTCCTCATCTTCTAACATGTACAAAATTTCTTCTGTATGTGCCACTCCGTGGTCTAGTACTGGATGATTGAATCCGACCTTTTGAAATTCACGGATATCTGCACCAATCTCAGATGGAGATATACCTGGATCATGGTGACTAAACAGGTAAGTATGAACTGATGGAATGGAATTCATGCACAGTTGCTCTAGTGTCATTCTATGGCAAACATTAATCCAAAGATCACCCAAAATATCAACAAGAGTGGAAATGGTATCTGCAGCAAAATCTTTCTTGTAAAATTGAATGACTTGTTTGCTCAAGTTTTGAATGTAGGTATTCCTGTCCGTGGGCCTTTTTCGCATTATTAAATTGAGATAATGTGGTAAAATATCAGTTTGGATAAATGTATGGTTATGAAGCTGATTCCAACTAAATTCTTTAGAAAGTTTTACAAACGCAGTAAGCCCCTCAGTTTTCGTTATCCCCACAATGACCGGAACCTTATTTACGATTGGAAGGTTTTCAGGAAAGTCCAACAAAAATTGGGCGTTTTGACGGCGCGAGTTCCTGTCTATCACTGGACCTAAGACTGCTGGAAGAACCCATTTTACAGTTAAATGCTTGGCGGCCATCATGAGTTCAACAGTAGATTTAGAATGCAGGCATGTCAGCAATATTTCTTGATCTTTGGTTACTGGACACCCAACCGCACTGCCTAATTTCATGGAAATTTGTAAAGGGTTCGGCACGAGCGACCGTTCACACAAAGCTGAACCGGATTCCATGATAGCTTTATGAAATAAACCTGCACTGAGTCTGCTTAGAAGCAGATAGTGGATTGAAACGCTGCCGATAGAGCTGCCAAAAATTGTTACGTCATTGTGGTCAGCGCCAAAGTCTTTTGCATACAATTGAATCCATTTCAGTAGACATATTTGATCCAAAAAGGCATAATTGCCGGGAAGTACAGATGTGCCGGTGCTTAAATATCCAAAAATTGAAATGCGATAGTTAAACATAATGATGATCGAATTTCCCTGAGCCAACAGGGGAGTGGGCAGCATATTCCGATTCGAATTCACAATGAAAGCTCCACCGTGCAGGAAAACCATGATTTTGAGTGGTTTTGGTGTTTCTTGGCCTTGCACAGGAATGAAAACTGATGCATACAAGCAGTTTTCATCTCCGATTAATACGTTAGTACCATTTTTGACAATCCACTGGGGACAGGGACTTTTGTCTACCGTAGCATTAAAAAGTACGTTTTCAGGAAGTGGCCGCTTAATAATAGTGTCCTAGAGCACAGAGTAGATTACAGTCAACAGATTTTGGTAATACATACATATTTCATTTAAAAAGGTTCTTTTGTTACACGGTGTTCCACTCACCTGCCATCTTAATAGACCAATTGGAGGTTCAGCATATGGAATTCCCCTAAATGCAAAGTATGAGATGACCTCCCTAGGAAAGTGTTTATTGAGTGGTACAGATAACGAACTCACGGTTTCCTGTGTGCCAACAAGTTGGGCAAATTTTGTTTTTAATGTCACATATTTCACTATTGTCTTTTCTCCACAAACTGTAGCTATTAATAGATATATGGCTATTTTTCCCGTCAAATGTAAAATAATACTCCTCATTTTACGATTCTGAATATTTAAATGATGACATACTTTCAGGTGAACAATTACAAACAACAATACTGAAATTAATATTAAACGTGAACGAGACTCGTTTTTGCTCCATTATATTCCTATAACTAAAAACATGTTTGAGAGTGGTTGGTAATGCTTTCATGTTTGTAATAGTGTCAATTGAATGGCTGTTCGAAGGCCTGTGAATACTATACTTGTGAATGATGCAAATGAGGTAGGTGTTTTTAGTGCAACCTTTTGTCAGAATGCAGGTAATGGACTACTTTTTATACTAGGTAGAGGGTGTATGTATGTTTGTACAATTTCCATGTTCTCCACACATAATAGAACTAGAAACAAAATAGAGATAAATACAGAGTTTACGTCTTAAGCAAACACTCATTGTTTATTGGTTACTATTTTTCATTATTGCTGGTAGATTCAAAATTTCAAGAACGTGAGGTACCAACAAAAATTAAATTTAGTACTACTGGTACTAGAAATACAAAAATGTTGGTGTATTTATTTAACACATAGCGCAGCTGTGAAACCGTGAAGCGCAGAATCGATTTTTTACATACCTATTACAATTACTTAAAATACTAGGCGAAAATGCGAACGAAGACAAAACACAAAAATTACATCATTAAAAAATTAATA
>JAHZNB010002312.1:0-13306 GCA_027744295.1 Callyntrura guangdongensis | reverse complement strand
AAATTCGGGGTTTTCAGCGAAGCATTCTTACGTTCCCACAAACGATCCCAGAAATCGACAAATTAGTTAGAAAAGTTAGAATATTTAAAGAAAGCGTGTCTGAATTTTCATCAAAAATTGTTAATCTTTTACTTTCGCTGGAAATTTGTGGGGGGCACATGCCCCCGGTGCCTCCCTATCTACGTGGGTATTGGGGTAACGTAAACGGCAAGCAAAGTCTTTTGTGTTTCGTTAGCTACCACATGGATCAACGGAAATAAGAGAACCTTAACATATTTACTTATTCCTAAGACGTATGAATATCTACTTGCAAAACCTCTGCTGTAGTTGATGTGTTCAACCCAAAAGCATGTGAAAGCAAAACCACATATTTAATCGACCCAGTAAGTTGTACACACGACACACATAGTAATGCGTTATGTTGCACAACCAATTTGATATGGTTGCCAAACAACGTTTTAAATAAGATCAAACGATGGGTTTTCAAGGCAGTGGAGGTTACAGGGATCAGCCAGTTCTGGCGAATAATATGAAATATTTGTATAAAAAACTTGAAAAGTTTCTTTGTTCTTTTGTGTGTGAAGACTACAAATATAAGTTTATCTGAAGAGGTTTTTAAATTTGACCCTACCGTTTTTCCGTTTTTCAATACAATATCTCACTGACAAGCAAAGGTGTCAGAAAACGAACATACACACGTCTGGGTGTGTGAAGAAAAGTATCGTACAAAAACTTACTGAACAAAAAAGTACTTACGAGTAAGGATTGTAAGTAGGCGGCTCAATTCACAAATGAAAGTAACAAAGTAACAATGACAAAACCTGAAGAGTCTCCAGCATGCAACCAACTGTCTTGTATGTACTCTTCTCCATCAACCCACTTGGCACGAAAACACGATACGAATAACCTGAACGTACTTTAGTTTTGTAGTTGTTGCTTTGCTGTAAGCAGAAATCAAGTACACATTCACACCATCAAAGAGAAAATATAATGTGTTTTAGTTTCATATCATGTGATAAGATGAGATGTTGCTAGCTGCATAATAAACCGGGAGAAAGTTCCAAGTATGTCCGGACCCGTCGTCATCGCCCGTAACGTCCATTAAAGAAAAAAGGGATCTGTCTTAAAAACGAATTGTACAGAAAAAAAGTAGCAAAAGAGAAACCACAACAAAAACATAACTAGGTGGCAAGTAAAATGAAACGCGAAGCATGAAAAAAGAAAACATTTTCTGAGGGAGAAAAAAAATTCTTCCTGCCAACGCACGCAGGGTAGTACTTCTAAGGTGGCATGTGTGTAGGTATTTACAACATGGCAGCAAGCCGTGTGGCAAAGCAGCACGTCGTCCTGCCACACAGCAAAATTACAAATGGGTGTACTCTCGATGTAGTTATTTTGCTGCCAGAGTACAGGCTCGGTGAACACGGTAGAGAAAGGGAAAGGGCAAAGATAGCTTCGGCCACTCTGTTTAATATTATCACTCCCCACCAGTGAAACGTATTAAACCTGTATGCTGTCAAGAGCCCCACTTGCTTTTCCCCTGGCTAATTTAACAATGAAATCGTTCCTGTACACTCCGGCACACAATTTCTAATCCAACATGATGCTTTTTTCCTATTCCTATAAAAATTCTCAGAAAAAAATATTTGCTCGGGTCCACGGTGTCGAGTTACATAAATTGATGGTATCCCAAAACCTATAAAACAAAAAGATCCCAACGCGACGCTACACACAAAATGAGCATCCCATTTTTTAATATTCATGGAAAGAAAATTTACGAGAAGTTCCATAATGCCTGCCAAAGAATATTATGATATTTGAGATGGAGTTTTGTTTTTAGTGGCGAATTGTTATTCTTGCGCGGGTGATATTTTTGACGGCAATGTTCAAAAATGCTTGTCTATCTACGGCTGTCTTCTGTTGAAGATACATGTCAGCGTGCATAAAATTATATGTAAATCTAATTTTCTTTGCATGAGCCAGCTGGCTCATAAAAAATGTGTACATTCAGATATGAATATTAAGGATTACGTGGATCCTCTCTTAAACGACGACGAATAAATAAAATTTATTTTCGAGCAATTTTTTTGACAAATCCGATTTTTATGTTTGATGTCCTTTGTTGGACTTGGGTACACAAGAGATACATATATCGTATATGTATTTGTGTTAAGCTTGTAGCGAGGAGAAAGTTCCATGCCATTTACTTTACACTTTCTTTTTCTTTCCGTTTGCCTTTTTGTTTTTTATTCAAATTCTCCTACAAAGCCTAGTCGAAGGCCGGTCAATAAACCAAGTTTGCACTTTGCGTTCTTTGTAGAACTGGCAGTTCAATATAAATATAATAACCAATGATTCGATAGAATGTTAAATATGACAGAGAAATGTATATGCATTTAGAAAGATGATTCTCGTTCCAGCAGCACTATTGCAAAATGCATTGTCAGTTTTGTGTGTGTATCCAATTTGGTATTCCGTATTCATATTGTCCCCTTTTCAAAGTGTCCCAAGTCTCGCAAGAATAATACTGTTCGTTTTCCCCGGCATGGATAATACCCAATTGCTGGATGCAGCAGATATTTTACGTGCCATCATTTGCCATTTTTATGGGCGACATATACTTCTTCTTTCATTTTCTGGCTTCTATGACTTCATTTTAGGTTTCACGATCTTTTTATGAAAAGTTCCTTCATCAAGATTGATTTTCAACCAGACTTTATTGTCCAATAAAAATATTGCCGAAATTTGGGAATAACAGATATATAACCCAAAAGAACTACAAGTACTACAGCTGATTTGAATGGTTGGTTGGTAGTTTATTTTAAATGCTAGCTTTTTAGTGAACGGCAAAACAAAAAGTGGGAAACATCCACCGTTGATGATATTGGTATGGTACCCAAAAGGAATCCCCAAAGGGATTTTTTTTGCCGTGAACGAGTTGTTTGTGAACTTTTAATTAATTGTCGTGTACGTGTCTACTTTGGCCTAAACGACTTTTGACATGATGTAAACGTGATTTTAAAAATCTACTTCAGAGACCGGACACCCTTTTCTTCAAGTTATGTACATCCGTTTTTTTATCAGCTGCTGTAAAATATATGACCAGTTTGCATGGCAAGCATATTTGAGGATTTGAACGGATATCTTACTCGTTGCAGTTAAAACTCTGACAGCAACTGGAGGAAACTATAAAATATTTTATTCCTCTTTTCCCTCTACATTTTCTCATGAGAGGGATGAAGCACAGCTCAGTCGTGTCACAAATTTCGCATCCATTTTTACTTTTGGTTGCATTTCTTTGCTTTTCCCATAGTTCTGTCGAGGAAATATGAGAAGTGCAGAAAAAAAAAGTTATGTGTGCAGATTGTTTGTGCGAACATTTGTGAATATTCTCGATTGCTGAGTGGTGAATACACATACATCGTTGCATATCAAAATGCCCCAAACAACTCTTCACTTTACTGCCGGAGCCCGGAATTATAATATCTTGAATTGAATCGCCGCACCGCTGAAATTCAGCGGTTGAATATTATCAACGCGATTTTGTGAGTTAGTGGGCATATCAACTTTTCCGTGCAAATCATGTTATGATGGTATTTCTGAAAACTGTGAAGTAGGTATTAAATAGTACTGAAACTTTGCTTCAACGTTCTAACTTTTAGGATGCTTTTTCATAATGTACGTAGGTGGGTGTACCGGAACATATGGCTATCTACACGAAAATGACAAGCAACACGATAGCAACCATAGTGTTCAATTTAAGTAGACCCTCTGGTTTGTTTTTTCAAACGAAACAATAAAGGAGCAAACATTCTGTGAAGATAAACTATCGCGGGATCGAGATAATTAAACTAACTTTTGTTTTGGAAGACATCACACACACACACAGCATCTACTTCTCTAGCACAAAATGTAAGATACCTACACACTTCAATTAATATAAAAGTTCCCAAGAACGAATTTCTACCTGAGAGCAAGAGTTCACGTTGAGCCACATATTATGGTAGTTTTACACGAAAGATAACAAACATTTTGCAAACGTATGTCAATTTTCCTCTCAAGAGACTCTACTAATTGTAGTTGTGATGGTGGATGACTCGACAGAATTCTTGATAGTTGGCGTGTCTAGATTTTTCCTTTGATCATCTGCCATTCGCTAACTAACGTATAATATACATAATATACCTGCGACGTGGGTTTTGTTTTAGCAATAGTAAGAAAAACAATGTTAGCTAACAAGCAGACTGAAAACAAAAGTAAAAATGTGCTTGCTCAGCGCTTTCTCCAGATGTGATGATGATGAGTTGCTGCTCAGTTATGTGGCTTTGTTTGTTGGCAACAATTTGCTAACAGGACAAAAAGTGGTGACCGCAAGAAAATAAAGATAATTTCCATCTCGTTATTGTAGCATCATTGACGTCGACACATTTTCACTCGAATGGGAAAGACGTACAAAATAACATTAACTCGTTGTTTACATTTGACTAGGTGTGGAAGTGAAAACAATAGAAAACCAACCTTCAATGAATATTTCGACAAAAATGTCAACACTTGTTTACACCACAAAGTTACATACTGGCAGATTCTGGCTGCCTGCGGTTCAATCAAGTATTTAAGCACAATCGAAAACATTTAAGATAAGATTTGAGTGGTAAATGTGTTTGGGGCAACATAATACTTAAAAGATAGCGGACGGTACAGAATTCCTGTTTGGTAGCAGATTCGTATTCAATGAAACGCAAATTATATGCATGACCTAAGCAACTCATTTTTGCTCTTGCAATTGAAACATAACTTAAATACTTCCGTTGAGCAAATTTGTCTGTGTTCAACAAAGTGTCATAGAGTTATAGAGTATCAGTATGAACATTATTTGGGTCATGTACATGTCATTCCATCATCCGAGTATATATGTACACGCATTTATATTATTTTCATATGAATATAATGAATGTACAACAGTGACGTTACTGTTAGTGTTAAATCAATAGGCCTTCACAAGTCAGTGGCTCGAAGTGACGAAAGGACGGGTGACAGGCAGGCACATGGGGTTATTCTAGTGAAAGCATGAAAGACCAATTCAAGTGTGAAGAAAATGGCGAGAAACCGGAAAACAGCAAGAAAATGACGTGTTCCTGTTTGTTTTTGTTTTGTTTTTGAGCATTTATAGAGAAAATGATGTCATGCACGCGCTTTGTCTTCTTTTTATTATCTAAACGAATGTTTCATCCGTTACCACAAAATATTATACAATTTGAGTGAACACAATGCATGTGAACGGAAAAGGACGACGAAGCGTAAGTTTCTTAGAGCCACGTTGCACGTTGCCCCAGCAAACACAATTTTTTGTACTGTAACATGTCCAAAATTTTACTGTAAGAAAGGAAAAATATTTACCCGGCCAATTTGGGAGATGAAAGAGAGAAAAACAGAAAGCCATTAAATATTGTTCTTTTTAAAAAATGAGGGTTTCAGAGTACACGGAAAAACCATTATGCTTTTCCACACACAGAGCTTTTTTTTTCTTTCTCCTCTACAACAACTGAGAAAACTAGCAGGGCTTATTCGCATCCAACATCTGCTGCAGCAGCAGCGCACAGATGAGTTTTCATTTTATAGCCTGTGATCATGATGAGAAATTTGGAACGTTGGGAGGATGATTTTTATGAGAATTCTGGTAAGTTCCCACTATTTCAAACCAAAGGCGGAGTAGTTTTTTCCTTCCTGCAAAGCGGCAAGCAACAAGCCAGGGTCATTATTTCCTTGCTGCTCTGTTAAAGGTATGCTTTGTAGATGCAAGGAAAAACCTAAAAGCAACAAGACGAAATAGCTGTTGTATTGTAAATGAAAGCAGGTGACGCCATTCCACTTATTCAATATATCTGCAATTTTTTAAAAGTTATGTGTGTTACACACAGTGTGTACAACTGAAATTTTGTATATGCATACATATGTTATTCGCCCTATTCATAGATTTTAGTTATCCACCAGTTATTTTATCCTGTCCATTCGATATGGATAAAATAAATATTGAATTTACTAGAAGAGTTGTGCAACTTTCTATTGAAAACATAACACCCCCACATACTTATCGGACAATTGAATTGAATTGATTTCAACAATTGACTTGAGCAATTTAAAACCTGTTAGCATTAATATTACATTATTTTAAGACGGCTTGCTAATACATCACACCGGTAAAATGTCAGGAAATGACCCAACAGGCGGTCGGTCGAACAGATTGGCAGTACATCCTTAACACTGTATCGTATACCACACTATCTAATAACTAGCTTGTTGAGTAGCGGCTGAAACTTCCATCTCCTATCGTCATCATCTAATGCATATTCTAAAAGTACGATTTAGTTAGAAGCACGAAAGCAGTTTTTAACGACCAAAGCAAAAAAACATTGCTTGCTAGAGTAAGACCAATTTCTTTTTTAAAAAAATCGACCGACCTATTTTTAGTATGGCGAAACATGTATTCATTCCAAGCAATGACGACGATGCTGATGAAGCCAAGGATGCGGATGTTATCGAGTGTTTAGAAAATGGAATGGAAAAAAGTTCTTATTCCAAGTGAGAATGTAGATGTTGATACGATATGGTGATCCTATCGCATTGATTGCTTTACGTTAACAACTCTTGCGAGTAGCCAAGCCTGATAAGCTTACTCGTAGGAGTGGAGGATTTTGAATGTTTCTTGGGAGAGTGGAAGACGTTGCAGCATTATGCACTACATAATTGGTGTCTGCAAGACTGACCAGATGAATTTGACCGGAAATTTGAAGCACATACATACCCACACACATATACACATAACATGTGTGGACTTTTCCAAGAAACCCGTTTCACAAACTATCACATGAAATGGACTTCTAGCGAGTTATTGGATCGATTCTCTATAAACGAGTGAATGGACTACTGGAACATAAGTCAAAACTGGGTTTCCTTGTTTAGTAAAAAAATCACCCTGGGCAATCTCTCGCTATCTGAGAGCAGGCGATACTCTAGTGTGTGTTCTTGAAAACCTCGTTGACCTCCCTCTCTGTATCCTCATCCGATCATTATCTTTTGCTATTATCCGTATAATGACCATTCTGCTATTTTCTTAGACAGAAATAAACTTAGATATAACGTCCATTTTAAGACTTTTTATTATAGACATTTTTTCCAAAACAGCCCATCATCATCATTTCTGTCAGTTGGTCGTGTTCTCGTCTCTCTATCTCCCATTCTCTTACAGAATCCTTTTTCCTTGGACAGATCACCCTCCCTTTTCTAAAACAGCTCCTCATTTTATTTTATTTATGAGAAAGTACTTTCAACTCGACTGCCACTATTGCTACCACTGATGATGCGAATGACGACGATGACGATGACTCATAAAAAAGTAACTTTTATATCCTTTTAAATTCTTCAAGCGTATAAATAATTTCGTTCTTCAACTAACTAGCAGATCTTGTAATCTCTCAACAAACTCATAGCCGTGCGTGCCTAAAAAAGGCCACTTTCTCCCCTTATATTATTGTTGTTAATGCAATGCCATCTATTACATTCCCAGGCAGACGAACAGGGAAACTTTCTCCCGTTTTCATCTTACCATTTAAGGTGTATTACATTTAAAGAGTATTTTATGCCGACTTAAATCTGTGGGGCCGCGGCATGCCCGGTTCTACAAAAGGGTTGTTATATATATAACGTTCTGGTAATATTTTTCCGTGTTTCTGGAATTTACGTGGTTAAATCAATGACTGGCAAAACATACGAGAGGAAATGTTATACTATCGACAGTGCCAAAAGTTCGAAGAGAAGAGACATTCCATCGCGTTGTCTGTACAACCAGTTTAATGACTGACTGACTGAGAGTCTCGGCAACAAACCATAACCTGTTTCACCACGCTTGTATGCAAATACCGCTTCATGCTATTTTGTTCTACTAATCTGGCGCAGCATCAAAAAAAATTACAAAGAGCTTATTATTTCCCTTTTATGTATCAGCTATAAACTTGTATTGAGCCAAACCAACCGTGCTGGTGGTGGTGGGGCAGGGGAATGATGACCTACTTTTTCCAGTTTCAGTTGGTAATGTAAAAAATAATTCATTTACGTATTAAAAGACGCGCTGTAATTATCAATTGTAATCGTCATTTAAAAACACGCTTTTTTTACCAAGTAAAAATTATATATATTTTCCTTTGATCATTTACGTGCTATATTTTTAATGCGGTACGCCAATCATCTGCAGTCCATTCGTTTTTATACTTACGGGTTTATGGCCACGTTTTGCTTTTCACGACACAGGGATAATACATAACTGGGCCGCTTACATAATGGTGGGTATACGTTATACGTAGCTACTGGTGTTTTTGAAGGTGATGTACATATAGTGAAAGTCTTTAGAGAATTATTTTCATTACTTAATGCAGCTAATGTTAATATTTACAGCGTCATGGTACCCACACATCAACGTTGGCTTATTTGTTGACTACGGACACAGGCTTTGTGTAAGGGTTTATATATATCAAGGAAGTGGAAAGGAGAAGGGAGTAAAACTAAATGGCGTTCCAAGGTTTTTGGTGAAGATGTGTACATCGAGAAGAGATATCCTCATTATTACGGTCATATCTGCTTCTTTATAGCTTTCTTGGCAGTTATAGTACCCATACTTCAGACTACGTCTTTCTGGAGTCATTAAAACCTTCCTCCAATGGCGCAACGGAGGGGGCATGTACTATGGCCTTTTAAAAGTTCATTGTACCGATACCCACTACCCGATGCGTATGTACATTTGTGTGAAGGAAAGTGAATAGCTTGGATAGAAGACAGGGTCGTCAAAATATATAATCAGGGAGGACTTGCGTCAGTGTCTACTTATAGATAGACTGATAGATAGATATATACAATGACCATGGATTGATAATGAAGCGTGTGTGTGTGTATGGATGTTGAACAGACGGCGAAATAGGTGATGGGCATGGCGCAGTCAGTTTTTAAAAATGAATGTGATGATTCAACCAAGGCAATTAAAATATTCATGTGCGTACCGAGGGAAAATGAGCTGGCTGGTTAGTAGAGCTAGCATGACTAATAATGAGTTGGCTTCCTTTTCATGGGTGCACATTGAAAATTTGTCATGACGGCGGAGATTAGGTATTAATATACGTAAGCGTTTCATCCAGTATTAAAGGAAAAGTTGTATTCAATTTCAATCTAGCACATGGTGTATTAATATTTTGTCGTCGTTTTTGCTCGCGTATTTAGTCTGCTTTATAGTCTGTGCAGCCATTCTACTGGAATCAGGGCTCTTCAACAATAGTAAACCACAACAGCTTATGGCAAAGTTTAGTATTATAGGTAGGAAAATACACACGTTTATGGATTTAATCCGACGTTAGCAAAGGCAACATCTTTCAGCAATGCACATTAAACCCCGTAATTGGACTGCAATGATGAAAGCAAAGAGCCCTCTAGGAAAAGCGTGACAAGATGCTCCTTAATAATTCCAGCTAATTTCCCTACAATTTGAGTGACGCAAGAAAATATTTCAAGAGTTTTGCAAAAACTTTCAAAAACTAAGTTGTTTTTGAGTGACAGAAAGATTTACAACATCAAAAGTTATAAATAAATAAACGAAAGCGGAAAATGGTATCATTTGATCTCCATCTGACGACGGTGGCAGTAATTCCGAAGACAGTTTTAACAGCTAATAGTGCATTTTAGTTCACACCCAATTAGGTACCGTGGTTTTTACCTTTTCTTCTTTTTTTTTTTGAGAAAAATGCGTTTTTAACATACAACGAAGCTTTCACAACAAGTCATGTATCACGGGAAAGTGTAGTACAAAAAAGGTACCGAAAAGAAACTGAGAATTAGATAGGAGTGAGAGAGAGAGAGCTTCTGCAATAAAATAGAATTTTCCCATGCCTTTCTTTTGTTGTCGCTGTGTGACCCAGTTTAAAATACCCTTTTCCAATATGTGTTTCTCACTAACAAAGCAAACCAACAATTTGTTTACCCCAACATTGCCACAGTTTCCCAGGAGCACGATCCCAGCAATTTGTCAGAAAAAGAGAAAGTGTGATTGAATTGGATTGTAAGCAAACCGTTCTACACTCACATATTCACTACTAGTATGCATATTACAGAGTAATGTGTGTGTTTTGCTTCTCTCTACACAACACATTAATCAACCAGTCCTTTCCCCATCAAATACTCTCTAGTAAAATGCATCTTTTCCCTGCCCTCTCCTCCTACAAATCTAAATACACACACATAAATGGCCATTCTTTCAAAATAACGTTTCTGCACCTCTTGTTTGTATCCACCTCAAAAAGGAGCCAAATGTGGTACTCTGTATGTATGTAGGTAGGTATTATGTACATTTTCTCCCCATTTTCTTGTGATAAAACCCTTTCTGCTGCAATATGGCTTACCCAGCCACTTGGTTGGAGGCAACAGCAGCGGTGATTAATGGTTTCTGAACTGGTCTCCTTTTTCACTACTTCAAAAAGACTCTTTTCGCATCTCTCTAAAACTTTTCCACTTTTTTGTCTAATTCTAATTTTTTTCTCCTTCACAAAAAAACGGAGAAATGAGTGGATACACATATAGCAGCAGCTCGCATCCAAAGACGAAAATGTTCTTGTAGGCCCTCTTGATTGGTGGTATTTCGTGGTAGCTTAAAACTTTTTCTGTGGTCGTTTGCGCGCTGTGTATGTGTGTGTCGTGTGTGCAGAGTAGTGCACCTTTCTCTACCAACTTTTCTTTTAGGAACGAGGAGACAGCTGTACGGCTTTTGTGTCTTCACGCCAGTACATTATGTAATCCTCGAACAACAGTCCCACACGTTCTTCCCCTGCCATATGCCCCCTAGTAGCAGTTTCTCGTGTTATGTAAACAATATAAAATTTGATTTATGCCGTTTCTAAATATAGCGAGGCAATTCAACTATGCAATTCTCATGTAAAAAAAGTGTGTCGAACAAGTTAAGACCTTTCACCCACTTTTTCTTCTGCGAAGAAAAAAAACACATTTAAAACTAATTTTGAACTTTTTTTCCAAAAACTAAAAGATTGCAGACTGAGAAGTAGGCAGAAATACACCGTGACATGTAAATTAAACTTTTTTCATGTTTTTTAAATGAGTTTCTTTTATGATTATAAAGTACACCAAGTTACTATTTCCTCGCTTTGAAAAAAAACGATAATAAATTATTCAGCCGCTATATCCACAGAGGCATATTAAGTTATAAATTATTATTATTGTTGTGACAGTAGTTTGGTGCTTACACGTGTGCACGCGCATAAAAGTAATACCATTTCAACGTTTTTGTAATCTTGTAAGCGATTAAAACTTTTTTAATCCAAGAGAGTTGGTGTAAACAAAGGCAAGCGAACGGATATTCTGTTATTAGTCGAATTATAATTTAATCAAAAGAAAACGCAAATACCTCACTGACTGATGGAGTATTTGAAAGTTTTATTGAACAAAAGGAACATAATAGTGACATGTCATGCGACTTTGGTGGAATGACGTAAATTAACGATAATTATGAATTTTTTTTGACTTGTAACCTCTATAATATATTCTTATGGTCTTAATTACGTGAGCAGGGAACAATCGCGTTTCCCTTTTACAACTTTAAATGGCAATAGTAGTGTAATGGATGCAGGGGTAAACTTGGGTAAATACTACACCCGTCTACTTTCTCCAGGTTACGGTATAACTTTCTAGACTTATGATAGCTGATCATCAGCAACCCACACACTAGGGTTGAGGAATTTTTTAGAACAAAATTTGCCTCTTTCATTCTGAGATATGGCCAAAGTTAAACTTTTCCAAGGAAACTTTCATGCTCATTTAAGAACAAAAGGCGCGCTGCTGCAGCAAGGCAAAGGACGATTTCAAGTTTTGGGAATAGCTCGTGGCACAAGATTTATCGGGATCATTAATACACACGTAAATGCAAGTTTTCTGGTATAATGCCGCTTTTGCTTTAGACACTAATGCTTCCGTTGCCGGCTCGATGGTCATTTCGAATTTCGTGGAGTCATGCCCTGTTGTAGGAACAACAAAAAGGTTAAAAGTGAAAACCAAGAGATGAAGCTATTTTTGGACGAAGACAACGCGTGGCTAGATACATGCTGTTGTAAATAATCTATGTCCTCTGGGCGTTATATTTTCCCCTGTATTGAAATTAAAAGTATCCTTCACGTTCCCGCAAAACATTATTTTGTCACATAAAAGAAACAAAAGGGCTTCTCATTTTCTTACGTTCATAATGCATCATTTTTTTGTATGATAGTTTTGAAACTGTTCCAAAATATTTTTCATTATGTGAAAATGTCTCGCTGTTCTCATCTTTACCCTCTTTCAGCTTATTGCATCTCAGGATCAAAGCAGTTTCCAACCTGACTGCGTGATTTCATGGTGAATTTCGGTTACCTAGGTGAAATCGACAGAACTTGTTAAAAACCTCATTATATGTGACACTGTCACAGATTTGTTTCCAAAGTCATATACCATGTGGATCCATGTAGTTGTACCACGTCGCTTATCATTTTATTGGACTCAAGAAAAACCTCAGGAAACGATATCTTCTCTCTCCAAATTTTCGTCGCTAAAACAACCTGCAACCTGTCATTTCAACTGATTGTAAAACAGTATAAATTAATTAGTGTGTTTTTATTTCAAAGTATTCAATCCCTCAAGCATCAGCTATACACTGGATGGATATTCGCAAAAGGTAACAACTTGTGTCATGTAAGGCAAGTCGGTATGCATTTGCATTGAATTATTTTTTCCAGTCTGTCTTTGTAGACGTATGTATGCTTGGTAAAAACGTAATTCCGATTGAGTAGTAATTGATGGCCGTTTGAACATGTGTACCTTTGAACATTTATTCGCCTTTTTGGAGTTTGAATATGAAAGAATAAATGATGTTGCAAAGAAAATGCAGTTTAGATATTCGTTCAATTTACTCTTGTCTCTAATCCTTGTCGTCGTAGGTTGATTTTTATTTTTAGAACAGAAAAGCGAAGAAAACGTCTTTAATGCGAAATGAATAATCCATCTGTGCAGAATGCCATACTGCCAAAATCCCATGTAACTTTTTTCTAATTTCGCTGTCATTTTTTCTTCTTCTTTTCCTGGGAATCGTCAACAGGGACCTCAGCAACAGCAATCACACATGAAATGACAAGATTTGTCTGGCTTAAAGATTACGTTTGAGCACAGAAGCAGACAAGAGACTGAAAGGTGATTTTTAAGAGCGGAAGGAGATTGGAAGGAATATGTAAAATCG
>JAHZNB010002311.1:0-25989 GCA_027744295.1 Callyntrura guangdongensis | reverse complement strand
CAGAAAAAATGGGAATTTCAAGTGGCTGCGGAAGCTTGTTATCACCCGGGGCAGCTTTCTCCAACAGCAAACAGTGGTAAGCGTAATAGTAATAGCAACACAAGAAAACACGACAGGAACGCGAGCTGTTCTACCGTCGAAATTGTCAGCATTACCAACACCAGTGAAGAAATTGACAACTTGCAATACCTTTTGTTGTCATCATCATCGTCGTCGTCACCTGTCCCTGCTTGTGGTGACAATAGGGAAAGCCGGTTCCACCGACAGCATTGCCACCGTGATTTCCTGTCTTTTTTTAACGGGAAAACGGTCGCACTCCCCTCAGAATTCAGATTTCCAGCAACATCAGCAGTGTTGCCTGCATCGGACCACGTACAAGTTGACAACCGTCACCACTACCACCACAAATATCAGTATCCGGAACAGCAACAAAATAGAAAACGTTATTTTCATAATCGAGAAGCAATTACCTTGTCCAAAATATTCCCGCTGTCTCCGTGTTTTGTCCGTCTGGGAACAGGGGGAAATAGAACGAGGAAGAAGGGTGCCAGGCGGCAGCAGCCAACCGACAACAGGGAAACTTATTTCTATTACCGAACAGGATCTACTGATCTCCTACAAAACAATAATGGCCTTATTTGGAATGGCTTGGCTGCTAAAGATGCGCTCCGAAATTCGTTCTAGTGGCAATAAGGTTGTTTCCCTTGAAGAGTGATTTTTTTCTCCTGTGGATGTTAAATATTCGTCAATGGGTTTGAGGGAACAAGTATAAAATACACATATCCGCATTATGCTCATGTGATACAATTTTCCGTGCCTCGAAAACGAGGCTCGGTTTACAGAAGCGAAAGAACTCGTACAAATGTTGGTGTCCTTATGTGTATTTGTTGTTCTCTTCTTACACATTGCATATTATACAACGATGATTGCATAGTATGAGCATCCGCCACACACGCCCTCCGTTTTTCTTCCTCTCTCTCTCGTCGGAAAAAAGATAAAACATAAGCAGATAGGTACATAAAAATCTGGCTGTAATCACACTCACATTTTTTCGTTCCTCTTGCCGTAATTCACAAACAGATTTGCTTCCGATCGATCGTCCGCAAAACTCTACGGAAGAATGAAAAAAGCTTTTTGCAACGGAAAAATACTGCCGAGACTCTTTCTCCATTTTTCTCATCTTACAGCGACGGAAAGAAAAAAAGAGGCTAAGTAAATGTAAGTATACGTATACCAATACCAGAGAGTAGATCCTCATGTGTCGCACGTCTTTTCTTACTCCCTGTCCCACATGTCGAATTTCCCACAGGCCACAGGTCTCCTTTTATTTAGCTGAGAATCTTTTAGCCTGATGATGCACACAGGCTTCTATCACCTTTTTTTTAAAAAAAAAAGTCACCATTTTCGATTGAAACATAGTAAGGGGGAATCGATTCAAAAGGGAGCACGTCGTCGGCAACGAGAACGAGTTGAAAGAAAAGACACAAACGTGGGCGGCTGCTTATTCATTTCAAAGCTATTAAGTCTGTAAGTAAAAATGAGAAAAGTGGTGGAAAGAGATTCTCATCGCCGTGGGGTAGTGGTGAGAAATACCTTAGAGTAAAATGATGTTGTACATACGGACACAACCCTCTGTGTGCTGTAAACGTAACTGGGATAAATGCATCTGCCGGTAGAAGTAGATTTGTGGCTAATGGTTTTTAAGCCTGGTATACATATATTAATGTTTTCTTGCCCTTTTTGGATATTCGCCAACATCCTCGAACCAACTTTTACTTTCTACGTAGAGGACACGTGGCTTCCTGTGACACAACCAAGTTTTTATGTAACGAAATGGTTCTCAGATTTGAAGAAATTTTTATCCCGTAGTAAATTCAATTTTATGTTGGCCATATCAAGTAAATTGGCAAGGATGCATTAAATTTCCAGATGCACTTAAAACTTCACTTTTTATCGGCGGCATTGATGACGAGTGATGTATTAAAAAGTTGCTTTTAAACCGAACACAGAAATCAATTTAGGGAAAATAAAAATCGAAAATGAAATAGTTTTGAAGGGCGTGTGTGCTAGTGTCTCTGCTGTGCTATTTGTTGTTATCCATCATTCGGACCCTTATTGCCACGAACGTTTACTGATGTAATGGAACTATAATTTAGTGTCATCATCATCATCTCCACCACCACCATCATCACTTCGACCAACACCTTCCTGCTGGCTCATATCACCTTCAGGATGGAAACGTGCTGTGTGAGCAAACAAAGTTGGACGTGAAAGAGCTAATAGATTCGGGTGGTGGAGAGGACTGTACGACAGTTTTGGAGGATAAAGATGCTCAATATAGCACAACCACCGCCCCCCAACAACCCCAGCATTCCAGTTGTCACTGTGCCTGCTCGCGGCCTGTCGTTAGCTGTCTCAAGCAAGATAATGACAGAGCGACTGATGACGATTCTCCCTGTAGCTATGAGCGTGGACGTGTTGTTATGTGCGATTTGGTGTTGGCAAATGCCAGAACTAGATCAGATAATCACGGTGGCGGTCTCAGTATTAGTACAAGAACGTTGCAGCAGCAGCATCGAGAACGACGCGAGAGAGACCATAGTTTGGATAGTTACGCAACAACGGGTAGAAAAGGTATCCTCACGTGGAAACCAAGACGTGGTCAGAGTGAAGGTGATCTATCAGTTGATCCCCATCCTCCTTATCCCTTACCACCACCGCCACCTCCCCCTTTGGCCAAGCGACGACCGTTTAATAATCCTCCTGCGCCCAATAAGTCTCCGTCACCCTACTACGACTGTGATCAGATTTCATGTCCTTACGGGAAAGAGCTTCGGTGCTTGTGTCCTCCAACGCCGTGCTGTGAAGTGCACGGCCTTCCAGCAGTATACTCTCGGTGTCCATCAGCGGCCGCTGTGGAACCACCCACTAAATTCCAGTCACATTCGGACACACTTCCGTGGTCACAACAGCATCAACAATTGTCGCAACCACAGGGAATTCTTCGAAATGCCAACACTTCTCAAAATCAAAAGCCCCCACAGCCAAACTCTCTCCCTCTTCGATGCTCTCCCGACTCCTTTTATGACAGGGACAGTGGGGACGGTAGTGTGAGACAAAGACTTTCTATGCCGTCCGAATTTTATAATCCCCTTCCTTTGTGTCAATGCGACGATTATTATAAATCCCTGCCACCTCCAGGCATTCCAATGTCAGCAATGTTGCCACCTCATGATTCGCATGATTTACGGCCTCTTTGCAGACCTAACAGTGATAACTATAGTACTTCAAGAATTGGGCATCTTGACAATCAGTGTGGAACTAAAGCAATGGCTCCACCTACCAGTAATCGGATTTCAATGTGTGAGCCTTACTTGGATCCTCCAGAAAATTACGCGTCTACTAACAACATAGCCAATCAAGGTACAATTTGTATTTCAGGAATCGTATTTCTACTCTTTGCTTTAATAAGCTATTGCTATTTTAGTATTAACTGAAAGTAGAACATCAAATTGAATAATACTGTTCTTGCCCCAGGTTCTATGCTCTTTCTTGTCCACTAACGTGAGTAACAATAGGAGAGCAAAAGGAGGGCAGCAGTAGGTAACAACCTATGAGAGAGGTACCCCCGTCACAGCTAGCGGATCCTTTTAAAGGAGTCAGCGTTTCAATATAAACGTGATAAATATCATTATTGCCCTTTGACATTTTTATACATTTTCTTCGTATTGGCTAAACATGTCATGTCGCGACACTGTCGATTACACAAAGTCTAAAGTGGTTAAGCGATTGACGTTTTGATGTAAACTCCACATTAACGAATTGACCCCCGCCGCTCGAGCAAAGATCAACAAAATAAACTGTAAAAAAATTCTGCTGGAAAGTGAATGGAAGGATCAATGACTCAAAACTTTTTTTTACAAATACATCTCTATGTAAGATGCGTTTATATAAAATTTAGCCTTATGGTGTATAAAATAATGAGAAAGTACGTTTGAAAAATAAAGTATTAAACGACTTTCCTTTTCTGTGAAAACGGGGAAACGTCCCTGGAAAAAGGACTAATTGAGGATCTTACAGCAGATAACAAGCTACTTAATATCAACTACATAGAACTATCGGTATTTATGCAACGTTCCATCCTAAGTTTATCGATATACTTCATTAGCTTTCCGAACAAACTGTACGTTTTCCTTTCCTGGCATAACTTTTACCCTAGAGGTCTGTTGGATAGTCCACTTGTTTTCCGTTATTGCCTTGATAATTCAATATAAAAGGAGCGTGTGCACCCTAATAAAAAATGTTGGGAAGTACATTCATCAATAACAACAGTTTGTTTGTGAGCCGGGGCACTTGACATAAAAAGGCCGACTAAAAGAGTTCTTTTAAATTACCGTATAGACAGTAGAAAACGCGCCTTTAAAGCGAGAAAAAAGTAGTTTACTTTTTTTCGCCGTAAGACATGCTTGTTTTATTCATTATTACGTTGTTTTAGTCCCAACTAGGTACAGAGATACCAATATCAAAACCTACTACCCGAACCGTAGGTACACAGAGAAGTTTGGATTTTTTTGTGAATTCCGTGTAAGTATGAGCGAAGCCGAATAATAGGGGAGCAAAAAGGAGAAAGCCTGAAGAGCCAACCAAGCATAACATCCAAGGCAAAAAAGGAACGTGTACAGAATAACTGCTGATCCATTATTTTTAACTGGAAAAGAATCCATCTGCGTCTGAAAGAGGAAATGGTTGTTGTCCTGAAGAAACAAGTCAGGCTCGTATCCTCGATGAGATTTTTGAAGAGAAAACCCGCGCGGCGGCGTCTGCTTCAATTTACACAGCTCTTGTTTAGTTTTACTTTTAGGAAAGTACACTCGAAAACATACCCATAGCTATTCAATGAACCGATGAAAATATTTCTGTTTGCTTTTTATCCATATATTTACTTCCACCCTGCTGTCTTATATTATTATGTATGCCTATCCCGTATTAACAACAAAGGCTTAACCTCGTAGTATGCAAAATGGGTACATGAGTAATGATCAATTACGATAAATTGTTGCTGCATGGCTGGTGCACATAAATGTGGAGGCCTAATTACATTCCTGGATACACAGACCAGGTCAGTAACAATAAACAGATACTTAGGTAGCCTGCCATGTGTGTCTGGAGACTGCGGTAATCTACATAATTTTATGAGATCATACTTTGTTCTTCCTTGGGCATTGATAAGTTCCGGAGAATAACAACGCACCTGCCGTATTACATCTTTTAAAACTAAACACAAACTGGTGAGTTTGCTAGACATACAACAGGAATACATATCAGACACGTCGTTGACGTAAAAGGGCTACACAAGTAATGCACATTTAATATTGTTTACCTTAAAACTGTGAGAATGCTTCATGCTCCTATATTTACATGCAATCATAACAGCAACGGACCGTTTTGTTTGTTTTCATAAAAGTTTTGCATGTTTAACGCACCAAACATTTGCACTTTGGACTTGCGTGGGTGGGCACTTTAGGAGAAATTGATTTTTAAAATATTTTACATGCAGTCATGAGTACAAAAAGTTAAAAGATATCGGGTATTTGTAGAAGAGACGGTTAAAGAGATGCATGAGTAGGAACACCCATACATTAACCTGTCTTCTTTGTGGCGTGAAGATATTGTTGTGGGAAAGTATAGGGAGGGGGGGAGAATGTTCAAAAGCCAGTGTTACATCACCCAACAGTAAGCGGACCACCGAATATTTGGAAACTTTTGATCATGTGGTCAGTTTCATAATTCCAATTTTCATGATCTCCTTGTAAAAAGTTTCTCAGAGAAAACCAATTTGCGTCATGGTGGAAATAAAGTTCCATATAAAAGGAGAGAGTTGCTGGGAATGTGTGCGTGCCACTATTTGTTGATGTTTCGGGAAAAAAGGAGGTATCCTCTTGGTTTACAATTCCTTTTCCGCGTGTAGTATATACATGATTTTGTCCGTAAGAAAATGTATATAAAAATAAGTTTGTTCACAGATAGTCATTTTTACTCTCCACGGAAAAAATGTGGCCTAACTTGGTTAGCTGAGTGAAACTTCACAGCTCTAATAAAATAGAGGAGAATGGTCAAATTCTCTATGTTATCGTTTACATGTCGTTTTGCTATCTTGTCAGGGGAGTTTGATGGATGATGAAAGAGAGAGAGAAGATGAACGAAAAACTGCCGTAATAAGATGTGAATGTTGTGTTTCTCCTTTGGAACTTATATCGACGTATTTACACAAAGTGCGGTCGTTCATTGAATTTGGCTCGCCGCAGTATGTATATGCTTTGATGTATATGGAGTCCTTATTAAGGACGTAGAGAGAGTTGCTGTGCACAAAAAATTAACCAAGCTTGTCTTTTCTTATATCAGCACATTAACAGATCAAAATTGGATTTTAGACAATTTTGTAGAATATAATCAGTCGGGTTTTTGGCTTGGCCAGAGAAATTCATGAGAAGTAGTTTTTCGCCTTTGGGTCTTAACTACTATCAACCCCAATGTTAAATTGATTCCGTTTTTCTTAGAACTGGGGAAGCTATATAGTGGTACAATGCAGCGAACAAAATCTTTATCTTTTATCTTTTGAAATTGATACCGATATAGAATGGATGGGACATTTCAAGTGAATGAAATTGCGGCGTGATAGTAAGCAGCCAGATTTGGCAGGGGTTCCACATTTGCTGTTTTTATTGGAGAAAGTTATTACAGCTTTGTTTGGCCACATGCACTTTCGAACAGTTTATTTTTTCATTGAAGCTCACTATGAAAAGAAAACATCAGAGAGCTTGCGTTTCGTTCTTGGAAAAGACTTTCTGGGTAATGAGATCCGTCGTAGAGGAGAAACGGACATCTGATACCGCATTTGAGTTGTTAGTCCGCATACAACTTTAAGATTTTAATGCCTATTTGCGTACGGCTGTAGAGAAAACAGTGGCTGTAAAAGTAGACCAACCTGTGTATATCGTATCGTCTTCACTTTTTATTTGTTGGCGTTACGAAAACCTCATCTTCCAAAAAAATTGTACAAATGTCTCACAACAGTCCGCAGTACTACCACAAAAGGAAAATGGTTTTTCCATTACGAAAAGTATCAAAGTACTTGTTTAATGGCTGAGCTGAAGGTTACACTACTGGTGATAACATATGGTAATGTCAGTGTGCCCGTTGGCCTACTTCAGCAACAGCCGTCGTCGTTATGATGCAGGTTGTTGTGTGTTTACGTCACCGCGATAATGACATTTTAAGAATACAGCAACGAAAAGAAACTCGAGAGTGTCAGAGGGCATCAAAGAAATTTCTTTTTATAAGGTTGTCATCATCATCATCATCAGGAGAGGAATTGAAAGGGAGAGTTAAACCTACATTATAAGCAGGCTCATTGTATTGGTTTTGCAATCACAGACATCCAGTCCACGTTTCACAGACAAGACAAGGCTACANACAAGACAAGGCTACAGTAGCTAGCCAATAATCCCCGATTCGTTCAGGAGAGAAAGTGACAAACAGTTTTATTTGAGCATGAAGACAAGCAGCTGCTTGCTTTGCTTGTAATACGCAGAATACATATTTATTTCACTATTTTAGAGACTTTAACGAACCGAAAGTTTTTGTGGCAGACCCTGGCACTATATATTTATATGTTACTTTTCCCTACTAATAAGCATACCCTGACGTTATACACTTTTACCCGTTACACAATACATACCTATATCACATCCTTTTCATCTGTGTTTCGTGTGTCTGTGATAGTTTGCTGTAATGTTCTGTAAGCTGTTGTGTGTGCCAACATGCTGATAGTGAAATGCTTTGTATTATAGACACCACCCGCATACGACGCCATCCCGTATTTGAATAAAGTAATTCTGTTTTGTAAAACAAGAGCAGAACTAATATTTCCCTTGGATAGCATTATCATCATAATCCCTACAAAATACCGACATTTCTTCTGTATGCTCTCGTTATAGTGTAATACAGACACACGCTCTCTCATTCATTCGTTCTATTTTTCTATGCGTCATGACAAAAAAATGAGAGAAAGTTTCTCGTCAACCTTGCCGTGGCATGATGACTTCAAAAACGAATGCATGCACTTGGTAAAAGTTGTTGTTGTAATACCAAAAATACTGTCGTTGTTGTTGTAACTACTATCTTCTGTCTTTTACTTTCTGTGATCTTCTTTCGTATTGAAACCAAGTTTTCTATGCGTGCGTGTTTCTGTGTAGTTCATATCTTTAATGTAACTTGTAACTCGCGGGAGTGTGCAGAGCACCGCGTAGATGTGTAGGATGAGCTTAGTTGTACTGAGCCGTTTTTAAATTGCTGATATCCATACAGAGCTTGCTGGCTAGGCAGTTGCTTCCTTCTCAATTTGTTGATCCTCTTGTGTACTGTTTCACTTTGTACATAATATTGCTGTTGTGTATGACCTCTCCCAAGTTTGCCGTGGATTATGCGTGTTTCACTTTAAAATTACGAATGTATGAGAATGTGCGAACACCGTTTTAAAACGGAGAGAATACGCAAAAGTACTTTTCCACAAGGAGAATTTTTTCACACTCACAATAGAACACAAGAAACTGTCGTAAGGGTACTGTTAAGCATTCGTAATACATGTCGTGGCGGTCGCGGTTGTTTTCCCCAAGGACATCTACGTACATAAATAATAAAGGAATTGTAACCGTCCATGTTTTGTGGCCGTAGGGAAAAAGTCTCAAACTCAAACCATGATGGCGTAAAATTTTGTCCGGCATTATGTAAGGTTGCAGCTATAAGACAGTTTTCCTTTTAACTATGAAATCGTTAATTTGGTATAGATAGGTACGTAACGTACATACATCTTTGGGTACAGTTTTCTGTCTGTATTCGTTGACGAAAATTATGTTTACATGTGGAAGAGATGAGTTGAGAAAATATTATTTGTTTTGAACGCAGGTAAAGGAATTCCCTTTGTGACAATATTTTCTCTCTAGAAAGGTGAGGACAGGAGCTCAAGAGAGAAAAATAAACATACGTAGCATCTTATTTTTTGTCTTTAGTAGCCCCAGTCTTTGCACAAAGAAGCCAGATATAGTATATTGCACAAAATCGTTTCTGTCATTTCCTTGTTGTTTGACTGTATGTTTAGCAGATTATTCCGTGGCACGTTTCCGCTGTCTCTCTGATGTTTGCTGAGAGAAAGTAAATAGCTTCCTTTCCTACAAACAAAAGTGGAGACATAGTTGTCATTGTTTTTGTAGGAGAATGAATAAAAATGGGTGTAATGCAATATGCTTTTTAAGTTTGTTTACTACAGCCTGAATAAATAAAAAATCTAATATTTGTGTGTTAGTAGTTAGATACTAGTGCTTTGGGTCGTATTTCGTATTCCATATTTCTCAAGCAGTTGACAATGATGTTTGCGTTATAAAACGTTTTACTACAGCAATCATTGAAAGATTGTTTAAATCTCATCTTGTCAATGACCTACGTATTTGTTTGTATTGTTATATTTACAAATGGCATTGTTACAGCTACGTTTTTCTCTGAAACAAGAGAGAAAAAGAAAGAGTTTTCAAGAGATTTTGTGCTTAACGATATGCTAAGAAAATTTGAGATAAATATACATAATTAGGAAACTCACGAAAACCCAGACAATCATTATTCACATGATCGGCGACTAAACAATTTCCTTCTAAAGGTCACGTATAGGCAGCCGTAACGTTTTAGTTTGGTAGCTCGTTTTTAAACGGCAAAGAGCGTGGACACCTTGTCTCATTTTTTGCTACCCGGCTGAGTTGTTCTACTTGGTCTACCTGTGATGCTGTGACATCATAAAATCTCAAACTACGAGGCATCGTTGGAATTACGACTGTTTCCCACACTTTGTAACAGTACAGAACATTTATTTAGTTTAAATATATTAAGCTGTTAGAAGGTTGTAAATGTTTATAAAATAACCAGTTTTCTTTAAGTTGGTCTTCTGGTCTGGTCCGGTCTGGTCCAAGAATAGAGTTAGTTAGCTAACAGTCGTGTACAAAAAATACACCGATAAACTGTGCCTGCTCCAGGCTGACTTAGGTTGAGTATCCATATATAACTTGTACGTACAGGTTCTGGAAGTCAAGTTTTATTTGAAGGTTCGCCATAAGTTGATGATATTAATGATTTGATTACAGAGAAAAGTATGGCAAAATGACTATTATACACTAACACTTACGACGCTGATTACAATATTCTCTCGTCTCTACATCCCTCAAGTCATCATTATTATCATCATAGTGAGGCTTTGCTTGAAACTCCGACTTCCAGGATCTATACGTAACTTTAACATAATGTGTTTCACGACAGTGCCACTTCCCATGGCCATAAATTGTTAGTTGCCAATTGAGTTTTGATAGGTTGCTTAATATAGACAGGTCTCAAAGTGAAAGTACCGATTGCCTCGTACAACAGTACGATTCCTGAAAAGTTTCATCGGAAGTAATTTTTTCTAATGTAACTTGTGAGTGTGTAGAAGAGCAAAGTCATAATTGAAAAAGTCGCTGTTTTTAAACAGGGTTTACACTACGCGTACCGTACGTACGGATGTACACTCGGAGTAAAAACTTTTTTTCGTGTAGACGAAAGAAAGTCATTATTGATGACTATTTTCTCCTATCTATGACTTTCCAAAGAAGAGATGTATGCTTCACTACGGTGATGGCAGCAGTGGCAGTAGCAACTCCAACGTAGTGATTTATTTGTACTGCAAAAGCTGCCGTTTGTTTCTCGTCTTTATTTTACCTCTGACTGAAGTTGTGTGCGTACCTTATAAAAAATTGGTATTTTTTCGTAGTCGCCCACTCATACTCCTCAGTCAGTCAGTCATTGACAGAGTTTTCAGTTTCTTTAAGAACAGAATGGGGCCTACATATTGACAGCAAAAAAATGAAAAGACAAAAGGGTTCTTTCAGAAAATGAAAGACTGTCGCTTCGTGTGATTACTGTGATCAGTCTATCATGGTCATGTCTGCCAGCTACTAGGCAGTTTTTATGAGGTAGCCGAAGAAGAAAAGAAGTGAAAGTTTCTCTTAGGGGATTTCGATTTTTTTCCTTTTCGGTTGGCGTCTTACTGAAAATTGCGGGTGGAAGGTGCTGTAGGGATGGTATAGAGGGCGAATGCAATTGGAAAGAATCGAAAGAAAAAAACTTTCTGCTCGTGCTGCAAGGCATTTTATACAAATGAACACAGTTTGTTCTAGGGATACCACGTGCTGACTGATGCGTTGTAGTTGAACACTTGCTCACTTCTCGAAGAGGGCAGTGTACATACATGTTGATATAACGCACACACAAAAGTTGTGTCGTGTTGTGTCGTCAAAATTCATATCTATGTATATATTTTCTAAAATACGATGGAAGTATAACAGTTCAAGATTTTTTGTAGTTTTCACACTCACTCAAAAAGTTTTGGAACAAGGAATCAGCGAAAGACCGACTTTCCAAAACAGGTGGACACGGGGGTATACTTTAGTAGAAAGTTTTGCAACGCCCCAAAAGGTTTCCTCTTTTTTCTATCGAACCCAAAAGACTTGACAAAAACTTGGGACTGCTGCTCGGCAAATAATAAAAAGACAATGACCGTTGAATAGAACGTCAAAGAATATTGGTTTCAATGTTGCAATACAATAAAAATTTCTTGACTATTATTCTCCTCAAAAGTTTTCATAGGACTTGCACCACCATCCTAACAATACCTACTTGTTAGTATTTTATTACGGTTAGATAGATGTGTCTTGTAAAAACTGGTCGTTTCAATATGGACTTTTTCTCGACCTTTTGCGTAGTATATGCAGGCTACACAATACATGTAATGTATACACATGCATGCCTACAATAGATTTGACTAGCATGTATTCATTTAAAAATACACATAGAGTCACAGTCTAGTTCTCTGTTATAACGGAGAACAGGCGGTTTGTATTAAATTCAAAATTCATGGGCTTTTGCTTTCTCTGGAGAATATTGAGAACACTTTTCTTGTCCTGCTTTCTCTTTAATAGAAATACCAGATTCGTCGTCGGCTGTAAACGTAGACATAACGTTTGTCCTAAAATGCTTCCATTCCTAAAATATTTTTTTCTAGTTCGATTTCGATTATCGTAATATTTTACATCTTGCTTGCTATGTTTTTATTTCAACTGTTTTTTTTTCTTCTTTTAAATAAGTAATTTCTATCAGAAATGCGGGGGTACTTGTGTAATATCTGTTGCAACCAATGACCTACATCAGTGGCAAGTGTAAATAGCCATCAATTGGCAACTACATACTTCTTTTGGATGTATATGGAGTTTTTTTATACTTAGAATTGGATATGGTTCGATGCTTATTTGTACGACGACCTATATACTCTGTACCAAATGCATATAAGAAAAGCGCATGGAATCCCAAGAGATGATAATAAAGTTTGGATGTGTGTTTGTGCAAAGTGTCTCTAACATTGTGACTTTTTTAAACTATTTTCATTTGCGCTCAGATGGTCCAATTGGAATCCTCAATTCCATGCAGGTCGGTGTATATGAAGTTTTTGATATACAGTAAAGTAAAAACACGGTATATATAGCATACAGGATACGGGTTCTCTCCTTTTTGTCTTGCTTTTACTAGAAAATTATTTCCTTTACAAAAGCAGTCCGCTTAGACATTTATTTTAGTTTGATATTAGCATTATATGTTATACATGGAATATATACCGCGAATGCACTACATTACTACGTGTTTTCACTTTTGAATGTTCGGTTCAAGAAATCGGGAAACAAATAAATAAGTAGAGTACTTACTATTAATATAATATACTCGAAAATATAATGTATTAAAAGGGTTTAACAGTCAACAGTGTAATGGTGGATGATAGGTAGTAAGTAAAGTAAGGACACGCAGAAATAGTGGATGGTTGCTATTTTTACTACTAGTAGGGTAGTATAGTGGAAAGGATAATTCAAATGAACGCTGAGTGGGGATAATAACAGTATTTATTCTCTTTTGGAGCTGGACTCTGAGCATGTTTCTAGTGAGCATTGTCTCTTTTAGGAACCAAATGGGGTTTTGTTTTTTGAGCTGGAATTTAAAGGCAGCAGTGCATCTCCAAAGCGGATTTCTTTTGTTTTATCTAAAATGTGCTTCACACGATTTAATCCTATTACGTAATCGAGTATAAAAAAGAATAATACTGGCAAAAGTATTATTTTATATAAAAAACAGCAGCGGAATTTTGTAATACGAATTAAAGCTTTGTGAGTGATCCAGTATCCCCTATGACTCCACTGTCTCCACTGCTTCCACTCTACGAAAGCCTGATACATGTAAGTACAGTAATGCTTTTATATACACTACACATTCAATCCTCATAGGCATGTGTTAATAATGTAGATATTGTAGAAATGTTCTCTTACTTTTGGATTGTATGTGTAGAAGAAAATCGGCATAGAAAGTTAGAAACATCCGGATATTGTAAAGAAGCGCTTTATAGAACGGAAGAGAATTAATGCTATTTTCTCGTTTTCTTGTGACGCCGGCACGAATGTTTTAAATGATTGTTCTCGGCAGTAATCGTCGAAAGCGTCTTCTCCAACATAAGGTTTTAAGGAAAGGATGACTTTCACTCTATTCTTTGTCTTCATATTCCATTTCATTGGGGATTCAGACAGGTATGCCTACAAACCAGGCATGGTGGCCATTTTTCCTTTAAAATGTCAAACAATGGTATTTTAGGTGTTTGTCATATGGCGAACTGCTTATATAATAATATTTGTAAACGAGGCAATACGCAATCGTGATGTTTCTGGTGGACTCCATGTGAAAGTGTGTTTCAAAGTATCGGTTAACGTCACTGGCAAAGACGAGAGACAGAAAAGTGAAAGTCGTTCCCGTCCTTTTGTTTGCCATTTAAACTCATAACAGTTCCCTGCTCGGATCCACCATTCACCACTGGCCCTGGTCCGGGCGATTTCTTCCAAGTCCGTGAACATTTGGGCCAGGTCACAGATGTATACCGAGAAATGTACTTTCATATCATATTATGTACATTTTATACTTCCCTCGACTTCAAATGATGATAACACGGTAGTCTGTTGAGAATCCACGTTAAGGCCCAGTGGGAAACTTTTTGGCTAGTAGTGCAAGTCACTTCCCAACGAATACTATTGTAGCTTAGTTGTTTTGCAAACAAACAAGTAGTATTATCTTTGTGTACGAAGAAAGGGAAAAAACAAGCGTGTGCTTTGGTCGCTCTACTAGTATCAAAAGTTAACTTACACAACATGTCTTCTTGTAGCGTATCACGCGTAACAAACTTCCTAGACCGACCAACAACCAACTCAAGTGTAATTTTATGCTCACTGTGATGCTTCTCTGAATAAAATTCTGGGCTCGACTGTCAGTCATCCCCGATATAACTATACCGATGGTCAGCCCAAGCCATCACAAAATAATAATACTGGGTTATAGTAGTGGTCGCATCATGAAAGTAAGTTAGTACAAAGATGGAAATAGTGGTGGTTGCAAGTAAACGCGATAGATCTACTGAATGACTGGTGTTGTGACAAAGAGCGACATGACAGGGTTAACGCGCTAAATCAAAAGGTTAAGAAGGAGTCAGTCAGAGGAAACGAGGGAAGGAATCCGAAAAGTTGCACTTGAGCCTTTATTGCACTCTTATACATTTTAGAGTGAAAACGGAAACATTTACTTTTGATAGGGAATTCTGGTATGAGTTTGTTTGTAACCACGTACAAATGGACACATGCGAAACGTCAAGGCTCGGTTGTAGTAATATCCTTGCGAGATGTGTGGTGTGTATTTGCAAAGTTTATGACTTAATACAGAGCGAGTTTGTAACAAATGATACGACAACTGCGAGTTTAATATGGAATAGTGACACAGATATGAGGTTAGGTGTCGTTTTTTTTGTAGAGATGAGATGAGGATTGTATGTGTCATTCTTAAGGAGAAGGAGATTCTGGGCAGCTGGGACTAGTAACCCGTATATATTCTTATGGTGGTATAAATATAAATAGTGAAAACTAAGTAAGCGAACCTCAATGTGAATGTAGAATTTCCAGTACTTCAAATCTTTAAAATTGACTCCCTAGAATGTGCTGCTGCTAGTGGCAAGCTGTTTGGAGAAAAAAAGTTGGTTTACTTGTTTGTGTGTATATTGACTACTTTCCACTACGTCTCTGGTACGAGTGCACATCATAAAAATAAGACGAGTGCACAAATCCGTATGATGTGGTCATGAGCATGAATAGAGAGATAACGAAGTTTTAGGAGAGAAAGTCGACTGGAGAAGAACGTACGTTAATCTCTTTATACATGCATACAAGTCGTACAGTGATTCAAAAGGAGAATATCTCCGTACAATATCCAAATTTAGGAATGCTTACATCCTACAAGATGTACATTTCTAGTAGTAATTCCGTTCTAAAAGCAAGGACTGTTGAAGAGAATCCAAGTGGAAAACATGAGACGGATTCAAAACGTGATCCTTCTACCGTACGGATGTATGTATATGCGAGAATTCAAAAAAAGGAAAAAGGATATGTGATTTGCATATGTCGTTTACTAGATTTTTAATGCAAAGGATGTCACTCTTGTAGGTTTTTTTGAGGCTTTCTTCGTAAAATTCCGATTTGGGCAGTGATAAAAAAGACAAAATGGATGGAGAGAAAAGAGAAAGCGAAAGATTGTAAAAACAGCCTTACAATGTTGAATGTACACAGTGGTACATGCATACAGGCTGTTTTTTTATGTTTGGGTAACCGGACGACACGGTTTCAGATACATCCTAATGGGATGGATGCGGTAGTAGTGGTATATTACTATTATTTTGTGGGTATGTGTTTATGCCATCATCATATCCTATCACAACATCCGCCGACTAGACAGTTATTTAGTTTAGACAAGATATTTGTGAAATTGGATATTTTAATAGCAGAAAAAATATTCTTGGTACGAGGATAAAAACGACTTTACATTTCAAAGCGTGTTCAGTTTCATACGCGTTTTCATCCTTCATGGCCACTCACTCTAACTGATTTGAAGAATGTTATAAAATGTTAAATTAACAACTTGGAACGGAGAATGTTGTATTTATCGTGTGTTTACTTGATAACGTACATACTTAAAATAAATTGTGACAATGAGAATTTTGTATGAATAGGGGCTATAAAATGGTCATTGAAAATATAGGTCGACTTTTTTCTTGAAATAAGTAAGACGACTAAATGGGATACATTTAATTCTTGCCGAAAAATTCAATACTTTTTGTAAATTACTTACAGACTTAAGGGTATAAAATCTGTTTATTTTATCAGGTCGTTTTTTTGTAAAGTCGTGAACTAATAGCTTTGCTGTATGTTTTATCCTCGATAGATTGCACAATTCGAGAACATCAGGATAAATCAAAATATCTACTGATTATATAAATTGTAAACTATGTATACAAGGAAAGCCATAAGGCAAAAAGTTACGTAGTTATTTATGAACTTACAATCTGCAGTTGAGGCAGACTTGCTGCTGCCGTTGCAGCAGCAGCTTGTTGGAGTGGTCATGTTTTGTAACATTTTTCGATCCTCTTGAAAGAGACATTTGAGACGTACATTCATCGTGAAAGAAAAACGTGCTAGTGAAAGTTTAAGATTTATGTGTTACCAATAGATAGTCGTAAACTTACAGATGGTATCGTTATCGTTTGCAACGCAACGACCAATGATTCATTTTCTCCGCACATAGACACACTGTCCTCTCTGGAACAAGAAACCCAACCTTTTTTTGTAAAATTCGTTCAATATGAGAAAAGCAGGAAAAGAGCCAGACGCACCACAAGAAATTACCAGAGAGAATCATATAATTTCACTTCTGTTAGTGGCAGTGGTGTTGGTAAACGTTTTTATATCGTCAAAAGGAAATAACTAGAAATAACAATGCCATACGTACAAGCCATTTATCTTTGCTACGCCAAGATGTTTGGTACCCAAAAATGAGCCAGTTATGAGTCAAGGTACATTTAATGTAAATCAGGATAGATTCACGTGAACTTCCTTGACGTAGCGAAAGTTAAATAAATGTGACGTTATCTTTCACAGTATGACTGCGACTGATGGGTAGCAAAAACACATGCAACATGGTACAGATTCGTTGATCCCAGATATAAAAAATGAGAGACAAAGAAATAAAGAAATGAAATGACAATCTTGACTCCTTCTTCAAATATGAACGTTTTGATTTGAGTCGGTTTACAAAAAAAATAATGTGATATGACAGGAGTGAATATTATGTTTACTGAGCATGCATCGGCGATTCCAATACACACACACGCAGACAATATGTTAAAAGCATGCAAATGTACGTGAACAATTTTACGATAAAAACACGAAACCAAAGGAAAGGAAAGAGAGAAGAAAAATATGTTTGAAGAGGTGGAAAGAATGTTGATGACAGGAATATTATAAAAAAGGCTTTCCTGTGCTAAGTTAATGGAATATGCTATTCTCTCGCCGTACTTGTCTACTTCACTTTTTTTCTTCCATACAGTCAATATGCATAAAACGCTGACTTTAAGACATCATAAAATGGATGAAGAAATAATATCCCTGTCGTATTTCTTGAAAATCTTTGGGGTGGTGATGGTGGTGTAGTCAGAGACAAAATGACATCAGTGACTAACCCATATCTCACAATAAAATGATTCCTCCTTCACCATTTTTCTGTATCTTTGGTTTTTGTCCCTTGTTCGATGTTACGTGACGATGAATAAAAAAGAAAGGCAGGCCCCACCGTTTAAACTGTTGTGGGAGAGAAATGAATAGTGCGAACGAGCACGGCAAGTTTTTAGCTGGTTTTGTATCCAGTTCAGAAAGGACACAGCAGGAGTGAATGGCAGCAGGAGTTAAAACGACAGAAGTACTCTGAAAGAACATTACTTCGTACTGTAACTTATTCGTGCCGTAAACGTAAAGGAGCCCTACTACTGCTACTACTACTGTGTATACCTATAAACGATTGTATTTTCCAGTGAAAATGAATGTTCTCTTTGTAATATAGGTGGCATAAATCAAACTCTCTCTCTCTTTTACTGGCTGGCTGGAAAAGATGAAATCAGATGAATTGCGTACAAAGTTCTTTGTAAGTGCAGCAAAAATTTTAATGGTTGCTCTAACATCCTTCCAATCTTTTCTCTGCTGCTGTTGACGATGCTGATGCTTTGGTTGATGTCCAATAATATCAGCGATAGCGAATAGACCTACATAATAGCGATGAGAAATTCAAAGAACGACTCGAGAGAGAGCGTGAGCATCTTCTTTGTCGTTGGCGCACATTACAGTAGTCCGTTTGTCGCCCGTTTTAAAAATATGTTGATAACAATATGCCTATAAAGAGGACAATAATAAATGTATTAATAATAATAACGGAAAATTTATACGCTGTATAATACGCAGATACGTAAATAAACGGGCTGCTTCTTGTAGGCAAAATGCAGACATGGCACAAAAAAACTTACGGCGGCGGAAAGGGTGAAAAGGTCTATGATGTGTTATAAAATTCAGTATTGTGTTTTGTGTCTGAACTTTGTAGTAAGTGAATATAGATTTTCATGTTGCTTCTTCTTTGCCGGCGACTAGTTATTTCTCAAGCTTAATCCCTCTCCCTCGTTTGAAAAGTGTGTTGCAGTAGGAAGTGATGGAACTTAAATGGGTTATGGAATTCATTGTCATAATGCATGAAATTTTCCGTCCTCATACATATTTTGGCCATATCTTTGCATTTTCTAACGTGCGTGGTGGTGGGAATGCTGTCTGAAGCAAGATTTCGACTACTTTAACTTTGGCAATTCTCCACATAATGTGTCACTCACGCAACTTTCCCTTTACTCTGCGTGTCTTCTCCTTAATCATTTGGAGCGTTGCTAAAAAAATCAAATGCTCAGTGTTGCTCCATCGATGTTGGAATTTTTGTTGCAATTTATGTTTATGAGGCAGTTATAGAATATTACACACATGATTTTTGAGTAATAATAATAATAATCATAATGACACAATGTACCCTTACTTTCTGTCTAGGCTCACGTACAACAGTCTCTTAAATACAACACTGGCGTCGTTTGGAAAGTATTAATGGTTTATGACTTCTAATGAAAGAAAGATCCACCATGTTGTTAAAAATAATGATGATTTATAAGGCATTTTACCGCTGGCACTGCAGGCAGAGGTTTAAAAGAGAGAAAATGTTTTTAAACAAAACAGCCGCAAAACTGGGCAGAATTAAGGGCAAAAGTTATAAGCATGTAGAGTTGTAGAGAGGTACAGACAGAATAGTAAACTAAATACTGATAATAGGTATATGTCTTAGAGTTCTCTGGCATCATTTTTGTTTCTGGTGAAAATGAGTGATACGGCTTGCTACAAACACTAAAATATAAAATGTAGCCCGTCTGTTATCTCGTTGTAAGTTACAAGAGGGAGAGAGAAGAAAATAATGGTAACGTTTTGTAGAAAACGTATTTCATAGTTTCCCTCCTCTACAACGTGCAAAGCTAATGAACGAGTAGGGAAAGTCCCAGAAAGTGCACAGTTTGACAATTTTCTCCAAAACTGACGCATACTTTTGTGTTAAATTTTTTTTGAAAAAACTTTTGGCAAAATTCTCTGAAACATTTGAAAAAGTGTATATAAGACTACGTTCATTCGACACGATATAATAGGTACTTTCTGTTATGGAAAAGTTTCCCAGAGACGGAGTGTGTCTGTACAAAATCTGTTAAATTAAGATATTGTAGATTTTAGAAGCACACGCAAGAGAGGGAGCAAACAATTAGCAGTGGAAATTTTTGTCCTCCCAAAGCTTTGACATTATCTCATAAAGTTTACGAAATATATGGCCTGTCATATTGACTGGGATAATGCTCTGCTTTCTCTCCTCCTGTTCCTCTTTTCACACACAGCCAGTAAGCACATTGGTGTCTCGCTTTGCTGCCATCCCTGTGTACTATTTCTGCTTGGGTTCTCCAATATCTCTCAACGTCACAGCCTTATTTCATGGTTTATCAACTTAAACCTACTTCGTTCCTTGCATATCATCATCTTCATGTGGAAAAAGCAGTTAAGCATGGTAATAAGAATAGAAGACGATCGGAGACACCCAGCGTGTGTATGTGTACAGCTGTGTTCCGAAATATATGAACACGTTATTTCTAGTGCTACTACTACATACCTACATCGCTAGAGAGAGTGTTTACGTACGATATTATTTTTTTACATCTCAGGAAACCCCATGAAATACCTAATACAAACCACATGCATGCACGCTTCGCTGAGAAGAGTGTTATTTATGCGCGCTTATAAGCACGTACTCTGTCACACACCAGACGCAGGCACTAAATGAGCAGCAGCGACGAATTTCAGCGAAATTGTTCATCGTGTACTCTGGCAGTAGTTGGAAAGGACATTAAGTGGGTAATTTATGACTTTTCTGTGTGGATATGACTGTTTGAACAAAATGAACAGTGGTGCGTAGTACGATTCATATATCCTGTGGTTTTCTCATATAACGACTTTTGATTGTCAGTCCCCGCCTGGCACAAAGTCCCTTGTAAAAAGTCACTCATTTTTGATGTTATTGTTGTGTACGGTAAACTGATAACAAAAATGTTGGGGCGTATGCGGACAGCTTTTATTTAATCTTGATCACCACAAGCGTCATCAGTATCAACTGAAGTTTGTCATCCTTTGATTTGATTTTATTACTTAATGAAAGTCGTTCAGACGTCACGTACACTTTTTTCTGCCATGTATTTCATACTATCAATTTATTAAAATAGTACACAAGTTCCTGCCGCGCAGTCAGTAGTCAGGAGTTTTATCGTATGGAAATACAAATGAAATGGAAGGGTGAAACATTTTTGCCTTAATAGAGGGAGCGACGCATAAACTGTTACTAATTATTGTTTTATAGTTAAATAAATTATGTAACTTCGTGTTACGAGTGTAACCTTTTAGCCATGGGTGAGGAGGAACACGTCCAGGCTGGAGTATTGTCAATTTTTACAGGGAGGATTATGTATTTTATTGGTAGTACAGATAGTACACAACAACATTCTTCTTGATTGACCGCTTGTTGTGTAGTATGGCTAGGGGAAAAACGGATGGAAATGTAATTTTTTCAGTTCGTTTATTATGCCGTATAAATTATTTACTTTGTATATATGTATGTATATTGCATCAATACATTTGTAAAACGAGTCACACGAAGGCCAGTAGTTCAGCTAATATCCTTGATATTTCACAAGTCAGTCCAATAGGAACAATCAATGTATTAGAAATCAATAAATAGGTAGGTCTACACTGAATGTGAGCTTCGTAATCATTATATATTACGGTGATTACGGGAATGCATATAGTTTCCTGCTATTAACTTCATTCAATAAAGATATATTCATAAATTAGTATATACCATGTTGTATGTATATATAACGTTTACATTACATTGCCTTGCAGTGTTGTTGACGACATGACTTTTCTGCTGTCTTCTTAAATGACCAAAGGTGGCGTTCTAAATTTTAATAGGAATAAAATTGCTCCTATCTTGAAAGAAAAATATCATTCATTCAGCGAAAAAATCTATTTCTAAGTATATACTCGTCTCGCACGTGTGGATTGATTCGGTTTTTATATTATGTTAAGATTAAGAAGAATAGATGATAATCACCACCTTCAAGTTGTGATGTATAGCTCGATTGTTGGCCAGAAACTGGGTGAAAGGACGATACCTCGCTGCCACCTTCGCCAACGCAAGAGAATGATAAATTGTTACAATATGCACGACAAATGGTATTTTTGGTGAAAGGAAAACATGAAATTTGAAAGAGAAGAATATTATGTATACCCCAGTTGTAATACTTTGTGTGTCTTGCATTAAAATACATTTAAGGATTTTTTACGCCACGAATAAAATGTTCGGGACAGTCGTGGTTGGAGTGTGAACGTTTCATGAGTGTAGTAGTAGGAGTAGTAGTACTACATGAAGCGGTCTTTCTCTGACTCTTAGACACCGAGTCGTCTGTACGAGAACCACATTGTGAATATAGTTGGAAGAAGGAGACACAAAATTTTGCATAGAAAACTGAAAGATATTAGTAGTCATACTCCATGGTCCCCCTTCATGTGTACAATATTCAACGTGGTTGAAATATGGTGATAATACGTTCTGTGATAGTCATCCTTTTCTCGTTATCGCCTTTAATATTATTATTACTCATTTTCCACGTTACACATCGAACATATTAGTGGAAGCCAAACGGTGGTTGCCAATCCGGTGTTGTGAATTTTTTGTGCTTTTCGCTTGTCATGTTCCAAAATCATATGCACGTACGTAATCCTAACATAGAAGGCGCACTAAGAAATAGGAAAGGGCTAAATATAACTTGGCAGAAATTCGAATTTATGGCGTTCTATCCGCCGTGTGTGTGTACCACTACCAGTTCGTTTTCCAACAGATTTTCAGGCTGACAGCTGGTATACGCGGAGTTTAAACGCAACATATGAGTGGTGAAGTTGGACAAAGTATTTTCTCAGCAGTTTAGTTTCTCTCCCTTTTTTATTATTATCTTTCACAGTACAGTACTTCCATTGAGCAACACTTTAGAAAGAGAGAGAGAGAGAGAAGTTTGGAAAGTTATGAAAGCTCCTTTTGTTGGGAAAGATGTCTTCCGGAACAAAAGCCAGGATCCAGGTTATTCCAGTTTGAATATATTGGTCCCCCGAAAAGCTGATCCATGTTGTTCACGGTTTATAGTAGTGCAATAAAGTGGGTCTATGAATTCTTGCGTCGTTGGTACAGTGTGACGCCCCTCTAACGAAGATGATCGACTGGGTTTCAATTGTACGAAGCTCTGGTCAGAGATTTTCCAGTATAATTGGTAGTGGTGTTCCTTTAAAAGTGAGGCGTCGTCGTAGGAAAAGAGTAGCGGCACAAGAGCAGTTCCATCAAGAGCAAGTTTCACAAAAACTCAAAGCTTTACAACAGCAACAAAATGTCGAATATAATGGAAATGGGAACAATGCTGCTGTCGGTTCAGCAGCTTTGTGTAGTGGTGAACAGTGGAAAGATAATGGTGGTGGTGGTCGAGTTCTTTGTGAAGACGAAGATGCTGGAAGCTGTAGTGGGGGGAGTGCCAGCATCAGTGGGGCAAGTGCTGCCGGAAATTATTTATCCACGAGTCCAGGTTGTTCATCGCTTCCAGGGACAGCTAGTGGTGGCGGTATTGGTGCCTTTGGGAATGCTGTCTTTGTGACTAGTCTTCATGGATCTATAGGAAGTCGGCATAATTCGCTTTGTGAAGTATACGGAAGTAAAAGAGGAGTTGCCGTTGTAAGTTGCTGGAATGGTTGGGTCTGTTGACTGACGCTGGCTTTTATTATATGTTTTGTCCCGGCTTCTTAACTCAGAAAGATAGATAACCTAAAAATGTGAGTAGGCGTGAATGCTGGCATTATTTTTCTCGTCCGTTGTTGTAAGCCTTTTTGAAATTTGCGATTACGATAAGACCAACCGTGCCTTTTTTATACGGTTTCATCTCATTCTCTGTTTGCACATTTTATGATTGTACTCAAAAAAACAGAAAAATACAAGACATTTCTTTTGGCTAAAATTTAACTACCCGTAGCGTAACATATTGTGCGAAAAGTGTTTCCGTTTTATGGTCATTTTAAAAGGAAGTGACAAGATAAGTATTCGGAGGAGTACCTATATACAAACGTAAAGTAGGTATACACACTAGAAATGTGAGACATGCTACGCATGGCTCTTTTATGTACTCTTTAGAAACCAAACCTTAAACCATTGTCTACCCGAATATTGCAGTCACTACTGTCCAATCAAAAATCTCCATGTCCATTCATGTAAACAAATTTTTATGAACCCGACAGCTACGTATTTACTTACATTTTTTCAAACCCTATCAGATGTACACATTTGTACACATCTTTCACATATTATATACTCCTATTTGTTACCGACCATGTCTGATGCACAACACACTTCAGAAACACATTTACAAACCCATCTGGCACACATTGTTACAGATTAGTCAAATGAGTATTTATACACACTCCAATATCATCGTGAAAGGTCTTACGGGGCTTTTTGTCTGTGGTCGGTCGGTCGTTCTGTAGACGGCATTTATATATTGTGATACACATGTGGAACAAGACTCGTATGTGCCCGACACACCTTTTTCGCCCATATCATTCTTTAAGAAACGTCAACAGAACAGTAACATCTTGTAATCCAGATTGTAATCTTTTTGAAGCATCAGATCGTTCAAATAACTAGATGTGATGTAGGTACTCAAAGGAAAGTTAATTCTTTTCCTAAGTTTTTTATGACTTGACGGTTGGCAATCTTTTCATGTTTCATCCTTTCTTCTAAGAAATGGCAACGACAGAACTTAGGAACAAAGGAGTACGTCACCCTACATTGTATTCAGAACCTTGTGGCGGCGGCGGGTTATCTATAAGTTAGCAGAGTGTATTTGGTTTTCTTTCTCTCTGTCCGTCTTTCTGTGTCGTTTTAAAGCAGGATATATTTATATTAGATACTTTCTGATTATGAAGTTTTGTGGAAAGCAAAGTCTACAGGACATAGTAGTTACATGAATAAAGACTCGTTTTATCCAGAAAAGCATGTAAAGGTATGCATTGGTAGTATAAAATGTTGATGCAGTTCTTTAGTTAGTATTCTTATTTAGGAAAGTTTTTGTAGTTTATTCCACATCTTTTCTTCCTCTCCCTCTACGCCCAGCAGCAGTAATAAAGCCTCCAGAGTAATGTATCTCGTCGTTGATGTAGATTGGAAAAGTGCTGTCGTGGTTTTCTTCAGTCATTCTCCGTGTATGGCTCATTCTTTCACGGAGCTGAGTTACTGCGTACTTTTTCATCATGTCGTTTAGCTTGTATACAGACACGTTACGTTATTTTCTTTCTTAATGTTCCTGCTTTGATCTTTCAATTAAAACTGAGAACTATGTAGAGCCTTCTAACGACAACAGGCTTCTTGCTCCGCATTCACAATCCAAATGTTAGTTAAGATTACAGGTGGTGTGGCGAGGTGGTGGTGGTGGAATAGGACCAGAGTTGTATTAGAATTCCTGGAGTACTTGGTTCTGATTCCACCACTAAATATCTCGAGGTGAGATCCACTCTTGGGGAATGGGAGGGCAATAAGAAAGCGTATTTAGTATGTATGGTCTCCGCCAACTTTGTGCGTAGCCGTTGAGTTTTATGGCGTTGTGAATCATGGATTTGTCGTGATAAATTATATACGATGGCGGTATATCAATAGCAAGAAGCCATTAGCGAGACGACGAGACCTTAACTTACCTTGAGCCTGAACTTTTCTGTAGTATCTCCTTCTGCCAGGAATCACCGAAAGCAGACGCGCAGTAAGTTTTGTCACGCAGACTAATATTGTTTTATAGAAGGATATAAAAGGCTTCGTGTGAGCTGCATGCAAGACCAAAAATGCTGTCGCTGCTGCCTTACATTTTTGGAAATAACGATCACGCGTGGTCGTAAAAATCACAATGAGGTAATTAAGCCTTAGTGAGGTATTTGATGCGTTGTTTAGGGTGAACCCTTCACAAGGATACGTCCCAAACTTTCTATGAGTTGATTGGTTATTTCCTGTTTTTAGAAATATGTATTGTTTGACGTCATCGTATTACTGATGACTATGACTGAAATCTTGAAACTGCTGAGTTATTTTGTACCAGAAAGTCACAAGGATTTCCGATCCTCAAAAGTAATGTGCCTAAGAGCAAACGAGCTTAATTACAGCTTAGGTTATCGCTTCCTGTCAACAAGAAATACTTTGTTCATTTGTGTGAGAAGTCACATGCACTATACATGGTAGTGCTTATTAAGTGAGGTGAGACCATATTCCATA